>JAHNEJ010001462.1:0-206375 GCA_022559845.1 Amorphophallus konjac | reverse complement strand
TACATCTCATGAATCAATCAACTAATAAGAGAGGATTGTCAACTAAGTACCTGTAGATCAAGTTGTCAGGGGTGAAACAAATCATGAGGAATTTTAAGGCATGCACCACTACAATAAGTCGTAACATGAATAGACTCTCCCATCATAGAGGGTTATGAATTGGCAACTTGACCAACCTGATTTAATTATGATGTATACCAAATTTGTCAATTAAAATCAGTACTTATATCTGAATTCAAGTTTTAATAAAGGTGAACCAAATAATCCGATAATACTCAAGACCAATCATCTTTATCTTTCACTCATGATCTCAATAACTCCTTTGAGAGTTACACATATTAGTATTGAGATTAAACACTTTTACAAGAGCATGAGGTGACAGAATTTGCAAGATATTTTCATTTGAAGCACTTTATACTTTTCTTGAGCAATTTAAGTCAATCAACACCTTTTTACGTGAGGCACAACACGTCTCAGGTGAAGTGACCCAGTTACTCAGTGTGATAATTGTCATTGCCTCTCAACATTGAGATCAGAGTTAGCAATAGAAATGTCTTTTTACGTGAGGAGATAACTTGATTAGAGGCAGACTCCCCAGTTACTCAACACAAATATGTCATTTCTCTGTTAGGTTTTTAATAAATTTTCACCAGAGATAACTATGGCACTTCATGACATAGGTTTACTTTATTTCATTGATAGAGAACCCAGTTTCTCAGTGACCAAGTCATTGCTCTGAATTCACATTTTTTTTATTTAGTCAACATTTATCAAGTTAATGTTTAAAAATAATACTCACTCTATGTATCTCAACCAAAGATAGCCTTGATTTCAAATATTCAGATTTCAGATGAGTGAGTCTAAGGTTTTCATGACATATGTGGTTAAAATTTATTAAAGCTTACCATTCAGATATTTTCAAGTCATTTAAATGTAAATCTGAGAATACATAACTCTTACATCAGTCTGATTTAGTGGTTATTCTTAAACCTATATAATAGGAATTTCTAATGATTCTCAGACTGAATTGCATGGCCTGCAACTTGTGTTCCTCATATCAGATCAAAAGTTTAGCTGACCAACTAATCAACAATAGAAACAAATCAGTCACACCAGCTAAGAAGAATGTGAAGGATGAGTATAAGCTGGTGGTAGAGTCAGCAACAAGAGAAAATCATCAGATGTATGAGGAGCAGAATCAATTTCAGTGGCTGAGTCTAAAGTACAGACATATCAGCTATGTAAGTAGAGACAGCAGAGAATTCAATTGAAACAAATTGAGAGCATTAGAAGATCCAATAAACTAGACAGGAGGATTTCAGATGAGAGTGAATAAGATGATCAAAAAAGCTCCCTCTGTCTAAATGCATCATATATACAACAAGGCATGAGCAACAGTATGGTTAATCAAGAATGGTTGAACTCCTCCTGACTAAGTGCATGATATATGAGAAAGCACATCACATGATTTCAAGTTTGACATTCAATTATAATCCATGCACTTTAGATAGAAGTGAGCTACCATGAACATGATTGAGCAATTCCATTTCAGAAAATTTCAATTTAGCACCATCAGAGCAACATGATATACATTCATTTCAAATTCTCAATTTTCGGATGATGAAATTTAGAGTGTTCAGAACTGACCTGAAGAGCAGGATCATGGGGTTTTTCAATCTTTGAGTGCCTTGATTTATTGACCCCTCTTTATTCATTCCAAGGCACACCTGCAGCAAAGTAATCATTTTGATCCTGCAGGAACCCAAGCCACCTTGGGTCCTGTATTAGCCTTAACAGGAGTTATGACCAATTTCTTAGCGACAATGTCATCAAAATCCATCTGATAACAATTGGCCATGAAGTGACCGAATTTATCACAATATCTGCATGAGACATTAGAATTTTTGGTCCTATGATACATATCAACAGTAGCATGATACCTATGAAATTGAGCATGAAAAGTTCTGTTGTTTACATGGACATTTTGTTTCTTATTCTTTTTCATCCAACATTCAGAAGATTTATGGCCTGGTTTATCACAATTGAAACATGAAACATTTACAGGTCTTGTTTTAGGGAACTTAGCAGATTTTGAGTTAACATGATTTCCCTGAGCATACCAACAGAAGGCAGAAATGTGACCAAAATTCCCACAACAATAACATTGAATTTTCTTTTTCTGATCAGTAGAAGGTTTCCTAGGAAGATGATTTCTAGGATACATCCTAACAACATTTCTTTCATCATTTATCAATGTTACACAGTCATGCATAATATGTCCAAACTTCCCACAATAGTGACATGTTACCACCTTTTTATTTACATTCATTTATTTGATAAAATTGACATTTGCATGAGAGTGTGAATGTGTGTGAGAGCAGTTAGCAACATGCACATGCGAATCAATGACAGATTTGGACTTATTCAAATCAACACTTTTCTTTTGTTTTTGAATCTTTTTCTGTTTCTTATCTGAATTTTCAGCCTTCTTAGCAGTGAATTGAAAGATTGAAGAACTAGATGAGTTGTCCTGTTCTGAGATTTTCACAAAAATAGTTGATTTCCTCTTATCATTGTCGTTTTCATTCACAGGCACAAATCCAATCCCTTGTTTCTGAAAATTCAGTTTAGAACCAAGCAGCTTATTCAGATTATCTTTTCCTTTAACGAATTTTGACAATGAGTCCTTTAGGTCTTCAATTTCAGAGTTAAGAGTCACAATGTTAGCTTCGTATTTGTTTAGCTCAGATTCACATGCAATCAGCTACTGTTGTAAATCATCATTCAGGTTCTTCATAGTTTTATTTTCTTGTTGAACCTTTATTCATTGTTGTTCTCATTTTTCTTCACAACTGATTTCCCTTTTTCAAATGACAACTATCTTTCAGAGAAAACAGTAATAAGAACCATTAGCTTTTTATTTTGATCCTTCAAAATTTTCATTTCTTCCATCATTCTTTCATTTTCTTTTAATAGTTCTTCATTCTGAACTCGCGCATTTAGTAAGATTTGATCACCATGAGTTGAGCTCAGTTTTTCTTCCAGTTCAGAGATCTTATCTGTGAGTTTCTGATTTTTAATTTCCAACAAAGAAATTTGTTCCTTACTCTTATTAACATCGGATAGGCAGATGTCATGAGCTTTTCTCAGTTTTGACAGTTTTTACAAGAAGCATTAGAATTAATCTGATCATACTTCTTTTTCAACCTTTTATTTTCAGATTTTAATTTCGTACATCTATCAGTAAGTTCTTCATTTATATTCCATAAATCATCAAGCGAAATCTCTTCGGATCTAGAGCTTACCTTGGATGAAGTTTCCTCCTGTTGATCAGAATTGTGATCACCCCGGTTGGCCATCAAGCATTGATCCTCTTGCTCCCCATTTGTAGCAGTTATTCTATCCAATATTTCCTTTCCAGAAGCGCACCTGAGAACAAAAGGAAATTATCAGTATTAACTACAACTTTCAAAATATTAAGAACTGTGACATTATCACAGTTCTTTACTCTGTCCTCTCTAGACCACTTGGTCTCATCATGAGATAATTGGTGTGGGCCTTTTGAAACCAAACTCCATAGATTAGGGTCAATGGAATTCATATAAACGCATAGGCCGCCTAACCACTTACTGAAGTTAGAACCATCAAACGCAAGCGGACGAGCCATTAAGACAGATAGCAAACAGGTTCAACGCACAAAGCAATCGATAAGAAATGCACCAAACTACAAATAGCAAAGCACCACACAGACTAGTAGGATCCTCTGCAGATCGTTGGATCTGGAAGCACAGAGACCCGCTCTGATACCAATTGTTGGGACCGGTGCGATGGATTCAGAGGGGGGTGAATGAATCTCTCCTTTAAAACTTCGCCCAATTAGAACTTAAGGGAATCAGAGATGCGGAATTAAAACAAACTAAGTTCTATCAAGTCTGAAAGACTGGTGTGTTTAATCAAACACAGAACGTGCAATCAAATTTCTACTGAACTGAAGAAACAGATCGGCCTAAGCATGCATCTAGTGAAACACAATAGATGATCAAACCACTGAACAGAAGATTTTTAAGGTGGTTCGGTCCTCCAAACCTACGTCCACCCCACACTCAAACCAAAGTGTGGATTCCACTGTCAAACAGCTTGAAAACCGCTGGGCGTGTTGCCTACAAACCGCTGACTAACAGCTTGACCGCTGGGCATTACAGCTTTGCCAACCGCTGGGGACTACAGCTTAACCCGTCCAGAGGAATTCTCCTCTACCCGCTGAGCAATACAGCTTAGCTCTGTTGACAAACAGCTTGAAATAGAGTTCAAAAGAAAAATAGGAAATGGGAAATCACAGCGACAGAAAGCTGTATACGATAAAGCACAAAACAGCTCTCAAGGAGCAAGTTGGTCTGGATCTGATCCAAGAGCCAACAGATAACACATCTTCAAAGAAGTCTTCTCTCTTCTTTTTCACGAACTCTCTATCTCTCTTTTCACTCTCCTTTTTCTTCTTCTGCTGATCTCTCTTTCTCTTTTTCTTCTTCTTTCTTTCTCTTTTTCTGGATCGTGCATGCTCTCTCTCTCTGCTTCTGCTCTTTTAGATGGGCTCCCCTACTTCGATCACTCTGCTCACGATCTCCACACATTTCACTCGAAGGAGACGCTTCCTTTTTATAGCAGTAGTAGGTAGGTGGTCATGTGTCTTCCATGAATTCCCGGCCTAGCACCTGGACCGCGTGGCAGAATTTCAGCCTGCTGGATTACACGTGTCACGATTCTGAGCCATCTTCATTCTTGGATCACGTGTTCTTATTAATCTCCTCGAGCAGCAGTCCTGTTAGAACAGACTTGTTATCAGTGTTAATTAATCTGAAAGGAAAAAAAGGATGAATCGAGTAAGTTTGATATTTGAACTGAGCCTGTACAGACTTGATGCACAAAATGCAGTGTGCATATAAGAAAGTATGTACAACGAGAATGAATGCACGGACATGTCATCCACGAGTGTACAGACTTTGAATGCATGTAATGTATTTTGCATATGGAGAAGTATGCACATTGAAAGTGAATGTACAGACATGCCATCAACGAGTGTACAGACTTTGCGTGCAATGTACAAACGATGTATAGACTTTCTGTGCCTAACGCTTAAGCCTGAATGCATCATGTATAGACTTGCTAAGACATCAAGGCAATCGTGTGCAGACTTAGTGTATGTGCGAGACAATTCAATGCAATATGCATATAGTAAAGTATGCACAATGAAGGTGAATGCACAGCATGCCATCAAGGAGTGTATGGACTTTGCGTGCATTCGACAACGATGTATAGACTTGCTGGTGTGATGATGCATGAACTTGAACACTCATACCAGCAGCGGTATGCACACATGCACAATGAACATGGATTGCACTGACTAAGCCATGAGCTGAGCTAATGGATCTATAGACTTGCTCAGTTATCAGCGAATGGATGTATAGACTTTCTGTGCCTACGACAAGGCGATGTACATACTTTGTGTATGCGTGAAGCACAACGATGCAAGAATGTATAGACTTGCTAAGTCATCAGGGCACCCGTATGCAGACTTAGTATTCGTGCACGAACATTAGGTGTGCAACAGAATGTATAGACTTTGAATGCCGGGTGAAGAATGTACAGACTTTGCATGCATGCGACAAGACGATGAACAGACTTGCTGATGAAATGATGCATGGACTTAAACATTCATACCAGCAACGGTTGTACAAACCTGTGAAGCAGTGCACGGACTATGTGTATATGTGAAACAAAGCAATGCATTGAAATCATCTTCCAAACAACGTGGTATGTACCGATGCCATTATGCCTTATCACTAACATTGCACATACTATGTGTGTGCAAGCTACAGTTAATGCACCGACTATATATATGCATGACTTAAGACGATCCCCTGAGTATGTCGAGAGTAGTAACATGGGATGCACGAACATTAAGTGGTGACTCATTGATTTGCCATCTTATGTGGTGACTCCTTGAGTTGCCATCATCAAAACAACAACACCCTATCATCAAAGCATAAGGGGCACAACAATGTATGCATAGACTTCTAACAAACCACAAACAAATCACACAAACAAACCATACAAAGAAGAAAGCAGACTCATGCAGGACCCTAGACTGAATGTAGTGACATCACCCCTAGGTGGTCATCATCCGAGTGCTGCATCCTGGGCATCGGTGGGGTCTTCCGGGTTTACCTCATAGAACTCATCAGCTAGTGTCGGATCGGCCTCATAGCTGACAGACACAATCCCAGAAGGTGAGGCTTCTCCGACCCCTAGGGCTAGTGTGGCACAAGCGGGACATTGGTTGGCAATGTGGCCAAACCCATGACAGTGATAACACTGTAGTCGAGACCTACTACTCTCTCCGATGAGTGGTCCGTTACCCTTGTCCTCCCGACGGACAGGGGGTGTAGGCAACAGGGGTGGAGGTGTAGGTGCCGTAGGCAATAGGGGGTGGGTGTGCAGGTGCCAGAGGATGGGTAATGGTTGCCGGGGGGTGAGCAATGGGTGCCGGTGGATGGGTGGAGGTAGATCCTGTGGCGGGGGAGGATGAGGCCTAGGAGCAAAGTGCTCCTGACGGGCAAGCTCTTAAGGTCGAGCCATGGGGGCGCTCAGATGTGGGCCTAAGGAACTACGGGGCTCGGCACTATGGAGGGGAATGGGACCCAACCGTTGGATTGACTCAAACTCTCCCTCGAACTACTCCATCTCAAGAGCAACCTGGTATGCATCCTCCAACTTATCCACCTTGCGGCAGAAAAGCTCATACTGTAGGTGCGATCGTAGACCACACCGAAATCGAGAAACAGTGAGGGAGCTCTCCTCCGTGGCGTCACATCGCAGAAAATATTCATCGAACTCGGTGATGTAATTGGAGACGGACCGATCTCCTTGGGTGAGACTCTGCCACCTGTCTATGAGACACTGGCGGTAAGTGACAGGGATGTACTTCTTCCTAAGTTTGGACCTCATCTCTTCCCACGTCTCTACCTGGGGTTCATGACGGTGAAATAGCAGGTTCTCCATGTTTCTCCAAAAGGTTTGAACTTGCCCTAGCAATTTCATCTTGGCAAACTTGACCTTCCGTTGGTCCGACATCTCAAACCACTCAAAATATCGGTCCATGCCGGCCTCCCAATCAAGATAGACCTTCGGGTCTAAGGACCCGTCAAAGGTGGGAGGGTCTGCACGAAGGGTCCTAAGGGTCCGCTCATCCTCATCCAAATCATGGTTTCGTCGTTGAACATGACGGTCACGACCATAACCCCCATGCTCATTCTCAGACTCATAGTCATGCACCTCGGAGATTGGACGCCTCCTAACATCTATCCCTTGAACCCGTGGAGCATCAGGTTGATGAACCAGCTCCTGTTGACCAAGTGTAGGTGGGGGGGATGCCTCAACTGGGGCTCTCTCTAATGTGGCAACTCTCCCTACCAGGCCCTGAACGGAATGGTCCAACTCGACGGCCTTATCCTCTAAGGCCTTCATCCTTTTTTCCAGGCGCGTGTCTAGGCCATCCACCCGCATACTCAACCCGTCCATTCTATCCACTCGAGTACTTAACACATCTATGCATGTGGTTAACCCTTGCATTTCTCCCATAATGGCTCGGAACATTTCGGCCACCGATGACGCATCGAGGCTAGGGACTCGAGATTCCGCCATAGGTGGTGGTGGGGGTGAGTATTGGGTACCCCTACGAGTGGGCATGCAATGGACACGGGGTTGGAATGCCCCAACCAAAGTGAAGTGATGAACCTAGACTTGGCCAAAATTCGGTACCTGGCGGAGTCCGGGGATCTGAAGATCCTCTCATGCGAGTGAATCACCTCTCCGATAGGTGTAACCTAATGGTCGGGCGACACCTTTTTATATACCGAATAATGGTATGCAAATGCAACACCTCGGACCGACTTAAACTTAGACTCGACTTAGATGACTCTTTTTTTTGGTTTTTTTAAGCGAGACTACCCTAGACTAACCTGGCTCTGATACCAAATTGATACGGGACGGACATGCGGACTCGACTCCAAGTTGATATGCGATCCTTGGACTCTAAGCAAGCTCGCGATCGCCCCTAGCTCACTGCCAGTTTCTCAACCGCACACATCCGTACGCTTCCCTCGTTAGGGGCGATCACGAGCTTGCTTAGATTCCAAGGATCGCATATCAACTTAGAGTCGAGTCCGCGTGTCTGTCTCGCATCAGAATGTCTGGAGGAACCTTCTCGAGCCCTCTCATTCTCTTGACACGGAGGCCTCGCTACCTACCACCCTTCTTGGCTCGCAAGGTAGCCTCTCTTAGTGTGCTAGGTGACGTCACTGCCATCATGACGCCGCCATTCTACACCTAGAGAAATGGGCACCGCTGGCGCTTGGATTTCCCACCGAGCGCCCCGGTGGTGACAGTTACGTCTTTTTGTCTAGCTTGCCGAAGAGGACCCACTGCCTCCTGGAGGTTTTTAAAAGGGGAGTGAGGGGTGTTTGAAGAGGCACCCATGTAATCCCTTCTTTCCAGCGTCGGAGCTTGTTGTGATCCAGTTGCTTGCTCAGTGTCTTGGTGAGGCTTCTTTTCCCTCTTCTTCTTCCCCAGACTTCATGGCACCACGTAGGAGAATCATCTTGTCCAGCCCTCAGCCTTCCATGGAGGAGGAGAGCGGTCATGCCGGTGTTCTGAGTACTTCGGGCGCGCGTCCTAGTCGCCCTCTTCCTTTTTGCTGCATGTGCTCATACTGGTTCCCTCTCTTAGTGCATGGTCGTAGTTGCTAGGATGAGCTGAGTCTAAATCGACCAAGAGTGAGACGTGGGTATCCACCGGTTATAGTCCTCAATTTCTGAGGGGTGCATCTGGCTTTCTCCTGAAGAGGAAGAATGCTCGGGCGCCATCCTCTAAGAAGTACCCCGAAAGGCACACCTATAGGGCAGTCGGTGGATCATCATGATGCTTTTAAAGAAGAGTTAAATGGAGCCATAAAACGACCATTCCCCAATTTCTGAGGGGTGCATCTGGCTCTCTCCTGACAAGGAGGAATGCTCGAACGCCATCATCTAGGAAGTACCCCGAGAGGCACACCTGTGGAGCAGTCAGTGGCCTACTATCGTACTTATGACCAGTAGACCATGCTAGCACTATTTTGGAGGGGAGTTAGTTTCTCCTTAAGAGGAGTAAACATCTCACCTCTTGGAAGCTACATAGCCACTCTTAGTATTTTCAAGGGGCGCATAAGTCCATCTCTCAAAGGGGAGAGGATAACTGCTCACCTCTTGGGAGCACGGAGCCACCCGTGGTATTTTCGAGGGGAGCATACGTCTATCACCTGGGAAGGAGAAGATTATTGCGCGCCTTTTGGAAGCACAGGGTTACCAGCATTTTTGAGGGGAGCATACATCTCTCTTGAGGAGGAGAAGATTGTTGCTCGCTGTAGATTTGTTTTTTAATTAGATTCCTATCCCGCCCCCTTTAAATACATACATGCATAAACATGTGAATCAAAGACAAGGGGGATGAAAGGATGAGAAATACTAACCGTGATCGCCACCAAGGTTCCAACAATGCCAAAGGACGAAGAAGTGTAAAGAATGTCGCCGTGTACCTTGGAACTTAAAGACTTGATCGCGCTTGACAAACGAGGTGCGGGGAACTTGTGGATTCAAACCTCCTCTCCTTCCAGCCGGCTAGAGGAAGAGGGCCTCACGTTGTATTCATGCTCTCCTGCAAAACAAAGATGAAACACAAAGGTAAAAACCCATTAGAACATGAAGTGTAGAAATCTGCCCAAAGTGATAAAATAGCATGAATAAAAGGGGGAGAACGCACCGGGGGAAGGTTTTTTAACCCCTGTGGAAGGGTGGAAAAGATAGGTGGGTGTGTTGTGCATGCATGAGATTTGAAATCACGAGATTTGATTGAGAGAATAGAGAGAAATCAATGATGCAAAATGGAGAAAAATGCATGTGTAGCAGAAAGTGCAAGAAACTGTGATGATTTGTGATTTTGAGGAGAAGAGAACTAAGAGTGTAGACCATGAAATCAAGCCCAGAAGGATGGAATTGAAAGCCAATACTTCCCTCTTCAAGATGGGGTCAAAGTTGTGAGTTGGCAGCGCAGCATGGCTTCGCCCCACGTCCGGAAAGAGCCCCCCGTCGCGACTGCGAACTGGGCAGTTTTTATAAAAAAAGTTGTGAAAGCCTCATCTTCTTATCACGATTCCCAGAGATAGAGTCCAAGATAAATTGAGTTCTCTAGATCAAACTCGAGATAATACTAAGGACAAGAGATAGGAATAAACGGGGATCAATTCGGAGGAGGATTCTAGAAGATATGGCTCTTGGAAGGTATCCCCGGAGCCTTATCTACAGAGTTTGAGTTGAACCAGGACACCTAAACCCTCAACTTTTTAGCGTGATTTTGAGCAAGATAGACAATAAAATTTAGAGTTCTTTAGACTGAATTCAAGATAATACCAAGGAGAAACCATAGGAACAAACGGCGCTCAATTCGGAGCAGAATTCAAGAAGTTATGGACTCTGCAAGAGGGCTACGACGCACAGAAACGGAGCAGAGTCCAGCACAAATTGGACTCTCAGGTGTGTGTAACGGTCTATCATACGACTGTCAGAGTTATGTAACGGACTAGAGTAGGTCTGTCACACTCTGGTAGTCGAATGGGGCATTTTCGGATGAGTTTCGGTGTAACGCACCCATACTAGACCGTCACATGGACTCTGACGGTCTAGGGTAGGACCGCCACATTCTGGGTGTTGAACAGGGTGTTTCGGGCAAGTTTCGGTGTGACGGTCTATCGTAGGACCGTCACACCGCTCTAACACACCTATGTAGGGCCGTCACACTAATGGAGGAAAAAATTGAGCAGACTGCGCGCGACTTTAGAAATTGAAGCGTATCTCTCAAACGAGGTAGAACTAGCGAAAGTGGTAGAAGAAGAAATTGTAGATAACCGAGAGAGGAACAACTTTCATGAAGAAAAAAATTTGAGAAAATCACTGGAAGATGGAGAAAATGGGGCTGGAACAGAGAGGAAAATTCTGAGACACAGGTAAACAGCATAGCATGACAGAAAAATATGAATATCTCACAAACGGGGCAGAATTGGCCAACGGCGTAGAAGAAAAAATTGTAGATCTTTGAAAGATGAACAACTTTGATGAAGACAACTTTTTAAGTAGAGGAATGGAAGAAGGTGAAAAAGAACCACTTTCAGGACTGCGCAACGGGAGAGAGCCGATTACTTGAGGGAAGCCGGCCTAAATGGGCCGAAAGTCGACTTTGAAGCTGGAATTTAATGAGATAAGCTCCAGAGCTCTAGGAAATCATGATCTCTAGGGCTCAAAGGGAATGGAACAATGAAAATTGTCTCGAAATCCATCCAAGGAAGGCTCCAAAATAATGGATAATTCGGGACATCAAAAATGATGAATAAGAGAAATAACGCGACTAGTAGGCTAAAACGGGTGTCAACAGATGCCCCTCCTTGATGTCCGCTTTGCAAGGGAACAAGCGAAAGTGACACAGAGGTGGAATGGAAAGGAGATGGAGCGAAAGCGATAGCAACGTGAAATGGAGATGATGCGGAGATGAAGCGGAGAGAACTGATAAGCGGGCATCAAGGCAAAAAGACACCCGTCATAACCAACAAGTGATAGGAATTCTCCTGAAAATGCCAAACGCACCACCTGGAATGGATGACAAGGATGAGACATGTCTGGAGAACTAACTAAGGGAGGAAAAGAAACACGACCAGCCTCATCGGGGACACAATCCACGGACAATGAGTGGATCGGAAGGAACACAGCATAAGAGCTGGAAAAGGAGAGATAAAACTGAGATAAAATCCAGACAGGAATCATGCTAGCCAACCAGACCAAGCGGCAAGATCAGAGAAATCGTTCAAATTCGGAGTGGAATGAGAATCTCTTATCGAAGTGAATTGAAGTGCAATTAACCATTGCTGAGGAGAAATCCTTGAACGGATCACGAGGCATGAATGCTCAAAATGACATGATGCATGGTGGGCTAAAATAAAGAATTCATCAAAACGAATGCAAAGAAAGATAAAATAGAAAGTACTCAAGGATAATATTGCTAGAATGAGCCAGGACGGGGTCAAGAATCTTCTACAACCACGGCGTGCGAGACAGAGTCCATCGTCCCCCACCCGACTCAACCGAGCGGCCTATCCAACGATTAACCGTATGCTCCTAGATCATCATCATTTTTGTTAAAGGGGAACATCAGATCCCAGAACACACGGGCAACCAGCCGGTCCTTGAGAGGCTATAATAACGTAAATACCATATAGTAATGCAACAATGAGAAGGAATAGAGAGCCATACCTGACTTACCTGTAAAGCGAAGCGGCATTTTTTTGGATTTTCCAGATTTTCTGATTTTTATGGATTTTCATCATAAGACAACAACCACATGACATGACATGATGTGAACATGAACGAATATGAATGAGCATGACATGAACATAATAAGAGAAATATGAACGAAACATGGCACAACATAACATAACGAAGATGGATGAAACATAACACACAAACAAATGGCAAGCATGCATGCGACTAAAGGCACGATGGGACAAGACAACATGCACACGGTGGGACAGCACACGCGGTGGTATAAGGACATGGTGGGATAAAGACACGTGGGATGACAATACTACGGAAGACAAAGACACGTGTGATGAATGACACGGCGGAACAAAGATATGACCAACACGAGAGGACATAGACACATATGACAAGGACACATCGGGACAAAAGACATGGAGGACCATAGACATGATAAAGACAACAAACACATTCTTCAATCAAAGCCCAAGATCAGACGAAGCAGAACCGCCAGGTTCAAAATCGTAGGACAATGCCCTCTCATGGAGACATGATTAAGCAGATAAGCGAAAGCTGAGAAGGCCATGAGCTTCAGAACAGATCCAGAGATAGGATTGAAGAGATGAGAACAGATCAAAAGATGAACATGAGCAGGAGGCAGAGCGAAAGATAGAGCAAGGAAAGCTTGAACCTGCAACCTGCAGCCTGCACACTTAGCAAATAGATTACCTTTCTGTCCTCAAGATAAAAATAAAAGAAACAAAAGAGAAGTATTTTTGGATTTTTGTATTTCTGATTTTTTTTGCCATATTCAAAATTTTGGGATTTTTTGACATATTTGATTTTTTTTGGAATTTTGACATATTTGATTTTTTTTGGATTTTGACAAAGCAATCTGCAGCACCCAAAGACGGGCTCGAACTATTGGCCAGGGATCGTCGCTCCTATCCCTCTCATTAAAGGGTTCCCTTAAGCAAGGCGTGCACGTGAGGGTGGCTTACCATAACCAACCGCCTCTAAAGAACGGTGCCCCTACTAAGGCCATACCCGGGATATAGCCTAGTCTAAGAGGGAGGAGCAGAAGAAAAATTGGAGACAAGTTTTATGCAGGATGGGAGATATCAGGATTTGAATTCCTTCCAGGGCACCACCCCTCAAAGAGTACGTCTGTTGCGTCGGGACTTTGTGTCTTTGATTTTGAGACCCATATTTATCAGGCACGCATGCGACCGGGCTCATGATGTCCCGCGGGAAACTATACTGCCACTCTTGCCATGCCTTTGATTCATAATATTTCATGGATTCATTTTCTCATTTTGGTAGCCCTTATTGGCTAGATATTGCATGAAAGCTCACTTTCGAGGGTCAAGACTGCCCCTATTTGAGACCTCTCTCGTATTAGGGAGTGCCTAGGTTGGTCATCTTATCCATCAATCTCTTGCCCCTGCACTTGGCCGAGCATAGAAGAGAAAAGACCTTCGTGCATACCCAAAGTATGGCCAAAGCAGCAATGGTGTTGCTCAGAGGAATCGACTATGGCTTGCCGTGAAGTGTGTGAAAAACCCATGCTCAAAGGCCACCCTTAACGATCGGGGAAAGAAACTAGACTCCCAGCGTGGAGTTATCACCAGCCTACGGATGCTGCATAAGCAAACTCATTTGACTAAGCCTAACTAGGCAAATTTCTAAAAGCCACTTAGCCATGTCTTAAGGAACCCACATTATAAGCATGTGCAGGAGTAATAAGAGTAATACCAATGATAACATATTCTTGCACAAAATACCTTTGCAAATCCGTGGAGTGATCTTGACCATCGAGCTTTGAGGAGTGCGAGCTTTATTTTCCTTGCTTGACAGGACAAAAGGGAGAGGATAGCAAAGGGCCGAGATTGAAAGATTCCTTAACATGGAGGAGCGATAGACACCAAACTAGACGAAGGAGGATAAAAAGGGAGAGAGACGAGGGCTAGAACTCCCTCGTTAAGGCACAGAGACCCTGATAACAAGGAACCAGATATAGAAGAAACCAGATTAGCTCAGATCAAGGCGGACTAAAGCCTCGAAAACAGCTAGAAAAAGGGCAAAGACCCTGAAAGGGTGAGGAAGAATGAGTAGAAAGATGAGAAGAAGAATCATCTGATATGATCAGAAAAAGAGAATGGTAGACATCCGACAAGGTCGGAGAAGAAGAATGAGGTCCACCCAATAGAGTCGGGGAAGGAGAATCATAGACACCCGACAAGGTCGGGGAATAAGAAGGAGAACCCGGGGATACCTGAGGAGAAGAATCAGAGGAGGACATAGGCTGAGGCCGAGCATGGTGAGGAGATGGAAAGTTCGAAGGTTCCGGATGGGAAAAGGAAGAACGGGGATTCGCGAACCCGAGATGGGAGGAGAGAATCATGAAGGGAGAATTAGGAGAGGGCAGATACACCACCCATGGGTGGGAACTGAGCAGAAGAAATGATGAGTGAAATGAAGAAGAAGGAAGAGAAGTGGACCCCTGAGTGCACAATTGACGGCCCTTAAACTTACATCGCCACCTCTTATTAGCTGATACTTCTTGAACATGGACTCGCCTGGCGCGGACTTGGACCTTCGGCCTTCTCAATCTGTAATACTTTCTCAAATAATGGGTCCACCTGACAAATGGCCTGGCCCGGTCATGAATATGCAGCTTCATCAGGGCAGTTGCCCCTAGACACCCAGTGCTAACAATAGTAGATGGACATTCTTGAACAACTAACTCCTCATAATGTTGAATATCATAAAACCATGGAGTCGTGTTACTTGGCACAAGTAGCATTAGATTTGGCAGCTCCACTCAGCAATCAGACTTGAAGCGTAACTCCCTTGCTAGAAGAGACGGGTGAAGCTGAGGGAGAGTAATACACGGCGTTGACATGGCCGGCTTGCTAATAAACTGAGGAAGATTGCATAACAAGTGTATAATATCCCCGAAAAATGTAGAAGATACGGCCAATTGCCCCTTGAACATAGAACCCATAATCTGCTTGGCGGCCGTATGCGTTAGCACAACACGGGTAGAGAACCCTTCTTGGCCGGTGAACTGAACAGCAATCGAGTGAGGAGTAATAGCATCAATAGTGAACTCTCCGGCGAGCAATGAGATTGCCACCGGCCTCGCTCGGGAAGAAACTGGCATCAACTCAAGGGAACTCTTCTTAGCAACTGTCATCTTTGAAAGTGTAGGCACATCGTCCCCAAAATAACCAGGGACCAGGACACAGATCGGCATCCAACAGATAAAATCCTGAATCTTGAAATGCACGGCCAGCACTGAATCATCCTGACTTGGCTTATTGTCTCCCTGGGGATTAGACCCAAGGGGCACCAAAGGAAACACACACCCGCTCCGTGGGGTGGAAGTGGTTGGAGAAGTAAAGGGAATATGTTTGGGTGGAACATGTGAAGGTTTGGAAGGCATGGAGGCTCCAATGGGAGTGGTAATGGAAAGTGAAGGCGCAGGCGATGTGGCGATGATAGGCTCATGTGGCGACAAAGGTAAAGGTGAAGGCGTGGCTGAGGGTAAAGGTAAAGGAGAAGGTTTGGCTTGCTCAGGCTCGGGCAAAGGTGATGGCAGAGATGGAGGCGAGGGTAGAGATGGAGGTGGTGATGGCAATGGAGATGGAGATGATGGTGATGGCAATGGAGATGGTGAGGATAGTGATGAAGGCGATGGGGGTAGTAGACATGGAGGTGGAGAGGGTGAAGAGGGAGGTTGTGGTGTCCACCGTCGACGTGTCGACACAATGCGTCGAGCGGTGTTAGGGATAGAAGTAGTGGTAGTGGCGGTGGGAGAAGAAGGGGAGGCACTAGCATAAGCAAAGGATTGGGTTTGTGGCGGCGATGGAGCCAGGGTAAGAGATGGCGGAGGTAATGGAGTAGGTGACGGAGCGAGTGCAGCACTAGACGAGGAATCACAGGGGTGCCCCTGGCCTTGAAGTAACGGAGACGGCTGATCCGGTGACACTTCTTGCTGCTGTTGTTGGCTGCGAAGATGTAAAATGACTTTGTGAATAGCGGCCCAATCAATCCTTTTCTTAGCTTCCAGATCATAAACATAATCCCGAACTCAGGACAATCCTCAACCAAATGCCCCTGCTGGCGGTGATAATCACAATATTGAAGCATATCACCGACCGCGGGTCGGCAGGGCACAACCGGAGAGAGCGGCAATGCATGGGTGGCCATCAAAGCCCTGAAAATATCCATGAAGCACTCCGGCAACGGAAGACGAGGAGCCCGCTTCGGGCAAGGTGGATGCCGAGGGGTATGAGGTGAGGATGGTTATGGAGATGGAAGTGGAGGTTGTGTAGGCAGGAGTGCGTGGCTAGTGGTGGAGGGCTTTGGTGATGGCATGTGTGGAACGGAGTGGGGAGGTATGTAGACGGCATCTACTTGCTCGGGATGTGGTGTTCCCTTGACCGGAAGTGTAGATGGAGACGGCTATGCGGACGCAGGAGGTTGACTCATGGAAGGTTGATATGCGGAGGCGTATGGTATGTAGAGGCAGGAGGTTGGCTCGTGGAGGGATATGCGGCGGAAGGCTGACTCATGGCAGGCCGACTCATGGGAGCGTAGGGTTGGCATGTGGAGGGTGAAGGTTGATATGTGGAGGTGGATGGTGGAGACTCGAGGTCAAGGGAATCTTGGATTTGTTGGCGAATGAAGCGGGCTCGGCTGTATAACTGTTGCCAGGAGGTGATGTCGTTGAGGGCTAAGATAAACCGATACTCGGGCGCGGCATTGGATATCAGTATCTTGATTTGTTCTCCCTCCGGTATGTGCCCCGGGACTTGTGCGGCCAAGCGACGCCAACGATCGGCAAAGGTGCAGAAATCCTCTTCGGGCTTCATTATCTCATGGGCCAGATCCGCCATAGAGTACTTGGGCCCAACCTGGTCTTGAAACTGCTGTATAAATTTTTCTTGAACGGCTTGAAAATTCACAACATGCTCTTGCGGAAGAGAGAAGAACCAATCCCGAGCCGGGCCTTCCAATGACAGACCAAACAGATAAGCCATCAAGTGTTGGTCATGTCGAAATTGGGCCGACTCATAAACAAACTCCTTCAAGTGCACATACGGGTCACCGACTCCACTATAATGGCGATATGTGGGAATTTGTGATGGAGGTGGGAGCCAAAGACCTTGGAAAGCGAATGGAATACTTAAGGAGGATTTGGGATCGATCCAACGTTGAAGCTCATCAAGCTGGCGTTGGGTTTGAGCAATCATCTCCTGGGTAGGGAGAGATCGAGAAGAATATGGGCCAGCTTGAGTAAGAGGTTGAGAATTTGGACCAGTATGATAGTAATGGGCCGGATAAGATGATCCGGGCTGAGAAGAAGACGGGCCCATTCCGGGAATGGAAGGATATGTGGGCCTGGAAGAGGCATGAGCATATGGGTTGAATGGGCCAGCAGCAACATGGGCAGAATAATGAGGCCCATTAAGAAAATAAGTCCCATTAGAAATTGGGCTAGTAGCATATGAAGGAGAAGAAAGAGGCCCATGAATAGAAGATGGCCCATTATGAGAAGAAGGCCCATTAAGATGAGACGTAATGATGCGTTGGGCCTGGACCGGGTCCATTTGGCGAACTAGGCATGATAGATGGGCCATGATATTGGCATGTTCCTCAGATGGGTCAGAGGGACCATGAGAAGATGGGCCCGCATGGGAAGAGGATTCCACGCGGGAATAGGAAGAAAATTGGGGAAAATGATGATACAAGGGGTTGGAATGATGCTCCATGAGGGAAAATGGAGACTTAATACAAGGAGATCAAAGACAATACAAGTGGGGAAGCAATGGCTTAATGGGCTTGAGAACAAGGAGGGCTCACCCACTAATGCAAAGACGAATAGACAACGGACCACGGGATAAAGGACACATAAAATGGGCTAAGCTAAATAGGCCTAACAACAACAAAACATATGGATGATGAAAGAATGCAACACAAAAATCACTAATGGGCTTGGACAAGCCCAATCAACATGAACAATGCAATGTGAGAGTTTTCACCCAAGTCAAACAAGTTGATATGATGGGAAATATTTTAGAGATTTTAATAGACCTTTTCATGATTTGAATTAATAATAAATCCCTCAAGATAGGAATCCTATGGGAATAAGGTCGAAACTTTGGGTTGACTAAGGCTAACTCCCTCACACGTATGCAAATGCAAGCCTAAGGGGTGGAAAGGTACAATCCGCCCGGCGTCTGTGTGGGAATCCACGGCTCACGGGGACTTATGGAGGTCCCTGATGTGCTTTCCTGGTCGGCTCCAAGGAATATGGATACGAGAGGTCCACGCACCAAGGTATGAGAATGCAACTATGATATGCAATGTATGGCCCTATGTGCACCGGAGTGCATTCAAATTCTAGCTTAAAACTAGAAAATCAAGACTAGATTAAACTATGCAAACATGATCCAACTAAAACAAATAGTATATGGATGGAAAGATAATACAAAGGTCTGCGCAACGGGCCCAAGAACAAATCAATCTGACCCCAGGAGATCAATCAAATCACTAAGCAAAGTTGCCCCCGTGAACCTGTGTGCAGACCACACGCAGATTTTATGCACAAAATGCTAAAATGATGACAATTTTTAACTAAGCAAATGAGACCCAAATAATGTAAATAAGCTATGAATGGAAAGACAATACAAAGGACTATCCAATGGAACAAAAATTAGTGCAATCAGACACCGGGAAGGCAGTCAAATCACTGAGTAAAGATGTACCTATGAACCTGTCCCTGAGCCTGCCTGCAGAACTTATGAACAAAACTCAAAACGTTGGACATGATTTGAATATGCAAATGTTAACCAAATGATTCAAATGATATATGGATGGAAAGATAATACAAAGGGCTATCCAACGAAGAAGAATAAGCTCAATCGGACACCGAGATCAAAAGTTATGCCCCGACAAACATGGCCCTGTGAGCATGCACGCAGGACTGCCAGAAGCTGTAACGGTCTACCAAATGACCAGTACATGCATGTGACGGTCTACTATAGGACTGTCACACTACCAGAGCCCTTAAAACCCCCCAAACAGTGGAAGAATGGATGAAATATCATCCAAACATGCACATGCACACACCCAACTCACAAAAGAGCATGAAAACAAACGTGATGGGCATTGGTGTCCCACCGTGATCGCCAAAAAACTGTAGATTTATTTTTTAATTAGATTCCTATCCCGCCCCCTTTAAACACATACATGCATAAACATGTGAATCAAAGACAAGGGGGATGAAAGGATGAGAAATACTAACCGTGATCGCCACCAAGGTTCCAACAACGCCAAAGGATGAAGAAGTGTAAAGAATGTCGCCGTGTACCTTGGAACTTAAAGACTTGATCGCGCTTGACAAACGAGGTGCGGGGAACTTGTGGATTCAAACCTCCTCTCCTTCCAGCCGGCTAGAGGAAGAGGGCCTCACGTTGTATTCATGCTCTCCTGCAAAACAAAGATGAAACATAAAGGTAAAAACCCATTAGAACATGAAGTGTAGAAATCTGCTCAAAGTGATAAAATAGCATGAATAAAAGGGGGAGAACGCACCGGGGGGAGGTTTTTTAACCCCTATGGAAGGGTGGAAAAGATAGGTGGGTGTGTTGTGCATGTATGAGATTTGAAATCACGAGATTTGATTGAGAGAATAGAGAGAAATCAATGATGCAAAACGGAGAAAAACGCATGTGTAGCAGAAAGTGTAGGAAACTGTGATGATTTGTGATTTTGAGGAGAAGAGAACTAAGAGTGTAGACCATGAATCAAGCCCAGAAGGATGGAATTGAAAGCCAATACTTTCCTCTTCAAGATGGGGTCGAAGTTGTGAGTTGGCAGCGCAGCATGGCTTCGCCCCACGTCCGGAAAGAGCCCCCCGTCGCGACTACGAACTGGGCAGTTTTTATAAAAAAGTGGTGAAAGCCTCATTTTATTATCACGATTCCCAGAGATAGAGTCCAAGATAAATTGAGTTCTCTAGATCAAACTCGAGATAATACTAAAGACAAGAGATAGGAACAAACGGGGATCAATTCGGATGAGGATTCTAGAAGATATGGCTCTTGGAAGGTAGCCCCGGAGCCTTATCTACAGAGTTTGAGTTGAACCAGGACACCTAAACCCTCAACTTTTAAGCGTGATTCTGAGTAAGATAGCCAATTAAATTTGGAGTTCTTTGGACTGAATTCAAGATAATACCAAGGAGAAACCATAGGAACAAACGACGCTCAATTCGGAGCAGAATTCAAGAAGTTGTGGACTCTGCAAGAGGGCCACGACGCACAGAAATGGAGCAGAGTCCAGCACAAATTGGACTCTCAGGTGTGTAACGGTCTATCATACGACTGTCAGAGTTATGTAACGGACTAGGGTAGGTCCGTCACACTCTGGGGGTCGAACGGGGTGTTTTCGGATGAGTTTCGGTGTAACGCACCCATACTAGACCGTCACATGGACTATGACGGTCTAGGGTAGGACCGCCACATTCTGGGTGTTGAACAGGGTGTTTCGGGCAAGTTTCGGTGTGACGGTCTATCGTAGGACCGTCACACCGCTCTAACGCACCTATGTAGGGCCGTCACACTGATGGAGGAAAAAATTGAGCAGACTGCGCGCGACTTCAGAAATTGAAGCGTATCTCTCAAACGAGGCAGAACTAGCGAAAGTGGTAGAAGAAGAAATTGTAGATAACTGAGAGAGGAACAACTTTTATGAAGAAAAATTTTTGAGAAAATGATTGGAAGATGGTGAAAATGGGGCTGGAACAGAGAGGAAAATTCTGAGACATAGGTAAACAACATAGCATGATAGAAAATATGAATATCTCACAAACGGGGCAGAACTGGCCAACGGCGTAGAATAAGAAATTGTAGATCTTTGAAAGATGAACAACTTTGATGAAGACAACTTTTTAAGTAGAGGAATGGAAGAAGGTGAAAAAGGACCACTTTCAGGACTGCACAGCGGGAGAGAGCCGATTACTTGAGGGAAGCCGGCCTAAATGGGCCAAAAGTCGACTTTGAAGCCAGAATTTGATGAGATAAGCTCCAGGGCTCTAGGAAATCATGATCTCTAGGGCTCAAAGGGAATGGAACAATGAAAATTGTCTCGAAATCCTTCCAAGGAAGGCTCCAAAATAATGGGTAATTCGGGACATCAAAAATGATGAATAAGAGAAATAACGCGACTTGTAGGCTAAAACGGGTGTCAACACTCGCCTCTTGAAACTGTAGAGCTACTAGTGTCCCTATGAGTATTGGAGATGGGATGAAGAGTGGAGAGATGAAAATTCAATCCACTTGTTATTGGAAAAATTTCCTGAGGTTTATAGAGTTCCAGGTGTGGGGGAGTTCTCGGCCCTCCAGTGATGACAACTCGTACGCTCCTTTATCGAGCACTTCTATAACTCGGTACGTGCCTTCCCAATTTGGTGTCAATTTTCCCGCAGCAACTCTGGGGTCAACTACACTAGTGTAGCGCAGCACGAGATCCCCGGGGAAGAAGAGATGCTCTTTGACCCGGGTGTTGTAATACTGCGCCAATCGCCATTGGAAAGTGGCCCGCTGAGTCCGAGCGTGATCTCTATCTTCTGTCAGGACGTCCAAGTTCTCTCATAGTGCCTGATTGTTCTGCACTTCATCGAATTGGCTGACCCTTAAGGTTGGATTGGAAATCTCAATAGGTATGCCGACCTCTGAGCCGTACGACAAGTGGAATGGAGTTTCTCCTATGGCGGCCCAAGGAGTGGTGTGGTGCGCCCATAGAATGCTTGGAATGGTGCCCACCCATGACTCGCCCACTTGCTCTAGGCAGGTCTTGATGCCGTGGAGCAGGGTCCCATTGGCATTTTCCACTAAACCGTTGGTCTGGGGGTGACCTACTAAAATGTAGTGATTCCATATCCCCAGTTCCTAGCACTTCTTTCAGAAGACAACACTGTCGAACTATCTGTCGGTGTCGGTCATGAGGACGTGTGGGATCCCAAACCGGCAAATGATGTTGTGCAGGACAAATTTCCAAGACGCCTCACCCGTGATCTTCCCCAGGGGTTCTACCTCGACCCATTCGGTGAAGTAGTCGATGGCAACGATGAGGATTTTCTTCCTCATCTAGGCTTCTAGGAAGGGGCTCAATACGTCTACCCCCCACCGAGCAAATAGGTTAGGCTCCATTGATAATAGGGTGTTTGGGAATAGTTTTTTTTTTTTTTAAAATACTTATATCTGAAAAATTGTGATGTGTCAATTTATAAATTAAATTTTAAAATTGATAAAAATTAATCGTTTCTGTTTGGCATCATTGATATAATTTTTAAAATTTATGTAATTATGTTTGGTGCTCGTCCACAGGTGGTCTCTCGTGAGAGAGAGAGAGAGAGAGAGAGAGAGAGAGAGAGAGGATGGGCATCCGCTCTCCGCCGAGGCCGTGGGCCAGCTGCCGGCGCCGGCCCTCCACCACCGCGGCACCTCCCCACCGGACGACGCCCCATCATCTTCAGCCCGGCTGCCCCTGCGGCAGGAACCCGTCGCCGCGGCCACCTGAGCCCGCGCAGGGGGCTTCCCACCACCACCGCATGCAGCGTCGGGCAAACGTCGCGGGCGCGGCCTGACCCTGCCGGACGCCACCGCCGTCGTCGTCTCCAGTCGGCAGGAGTCGGGCGGTGGCCAGGGGGGGCTCTCCCCTCTGGAGGTCGGTCTCGCAGGGGGGTGGAAGAAGGCGCGGAGGGTCTAGCTGTTGCCCCGCCTCTTCTTCTCCTTCGACCATGAGGCCCAGGCGGCCATCTTCCAGGTTTGGAGGGGCTGCCGGTTCTCGGAAGTCTACATGGAGAGCGTGGTGGAGGACGCCGACGCGTGGAACCCCGTCGTGGGTTTCACGGTGGTGCTGGGGTTCATGGTGGGGAAGACGGTGATACAATGCAGGGTCTACCCGGTGAGGGAGAGGGAAGGGAGGGAAGGGGAGACGCGGGGGAGGGGAGGGGGTCGCGAGTGGGAGAGAGCGAGGCATCGTGAGTGTTTTTTTAAAAAAATTGGTCTAGTGTTATTTTTTTATAGGAAGGTTTACACGGGAGTAGATTTTCTCCCTAAAAGTTAGGAGAGGCATACCAAACAGGGTTATAAAATCTCTTGCTCTTTTAAAATTGAGAGAAAAAAGAGGTAAAAAAGAGCAACCAAACACCCTATAAGCATATATTTTTGTACATTTATTTATGTCACACGCATCATTTCTAGGCTTTAATGAAATTAATTATGTGACTTTTCCATATTAATCTCAGTCTTATACAAAATTGGGACTTTTTTGTAATTAATAGAAAATTTAAACATAACTTAATCAATAGGACTTGAGACATGTTTAAGAATAAATCTTGCATGATTAAATATATGTTTATAATATTAATTTACCTAAGGGGTCAAATTATAATTTTTTACATGTTTTTAAATTTCACCAAAATTCCTTTTAATGAACAGTGGAGGACCTGTTCGCTCGTGTTTGCTGGAGGAACAGAGGAAGAAGAAGAGGAGAAGAAGAGGAGGAATGATGGTGACCAGCAGATGGCTCCGACGTCTGTCAGTTGGGAAAAGAAGAAGCTAGTGGGCTTCTCATGGCCGTAGTGGGCTCGGGCAGTCCGGAGGAAGTGGAGCTTCAAGCACGAGTGATAGCAACAACAGGAAGGACGACGATGACATGGTGGGCCTCATGCACAAGAAGGACGACGGCATGGCCATCGCCGGCCAGAGAGGAACGAACATGCAGTGCCCCCCTACGTATGGAGGAACAGAGAGAAGAAGGGCCAGTAGTGGCCCATGCATGCATGACTATTCACGAATATGGGATCGGTCCAACGGGGTGCCTTCGCCAGAGAGAGAGCCACGGTACCGTGTTCGCTTGCGTGGCTGACTCGAAGAGAAAGAGTACGCTGCTAGCTAGAGAGAGGAGAAGATAAGAAGAAGAGGAGTCCAGCGGCGGCTACAACGCCTGCATGCGTGGTCTACGTGCATGATCGCGGTCGGACGAATGGCAGTTGCAGGGATCCGTGCTTCACGCGATGAAGGTTGTTCGCAGTGGTGTCCGTGCATGCCGTAGCAGGTGCGTGGGCCGCATGAGATGGGTCTGTGAACGCAACGCAATGCTGCATTTTTTTTCCACAGGTGCATGCGTGATTTGCGGGCTGCTGCTGGCTACATGGGTCGCGTGGAGTCTAGAGAGAAGAAAGAAAGAGAAAGAAGAATGTCGTGGAATATGGCGGTCGCATGCAAAAGTCATTGGCAGTCGCGTGGGCCGCATGGAGGAAGAAATAAAGAGCATGCATGATGGGGTTGGCACAAAAATGAAGAAAAAAATGCATGGTTGGCCTCCGTTCTCAACAAAGGTAGGAAGAAAAGGAGTACGAAGAAAATGGGCTTTCACATTCAAGGAAGAGGGCCTGACTTTGGCCCTATAAAAGGACGGATGATGGCTGCACAACGGAGTTCTCTTCCCTCTTCTCCCCCTCCAACTTCTTCCCCGTAGTTAATTTTAGGAGTAGGACCTCCCTCCCTCCCTCCTCCTCCTCCTCCTCCTCTCTCTCTCTCTCTCTCTCTCTCTCTCTCTTTCTCTCTCTCTCTCTCTCCGCAAGAGATAATTTAGGCTTCTCTTTCCCCCTCTCTTGTTGTACTTCCACCCTGGACTTGTTGTAATTTATTTTGTTATTTTTGTTGTAATTACTATGCACATTTAAATTTGCTTTAGTTTAAGTTTAATTCAAGTCTTGTTGTCATTCACTTCTTCTTATTTTTCTTCTTCTAAATCTCTCTCTAAATTTTATTTTATTTTAGCATAATCTCTCTCTAATCTCTCTCTAAATTCTTTTCCTTCACCCTCTAAATTTCTTCCAAAGTCGGTTCAACAGGAACGGCTCCCGCGACTCCAGTCAAGTGCACGTAGTCGTCCCTGACGACTCGTGAATCAAAGGCTTGAGGAGGTGACACCATTACCCTCACACCACGACCGCAACATCCCACTCCCCACTTCATCTATTTATATTATTTAGCATTTAACTAAAACTTTCTCTCTCTCAACCCTCCAAATTTCTTTAGATAGATTTATTTTATGCACTTTAAAATTCTACAAGTCAAAGTAAATCACCATCACCTCTTGTCCTAACAGAAACTCAAAGTTTTCAATTTCAAAACTCAACCTCTCTATGGATTCGATCCGTGCTCACGATAATATTACAATCATTTTTATTTATCGTGAGTTCAGAATTTTAAGATTGGTTGCCGTGTGTATTTTTAAGGACGAACGTTCTGACACATTAATTTTTGGCGCCGTTGCCGAGGAGGTTGATGATTTCTGAGTTGAGAACTTTATTTTTCTTGTGTACATATTTGTATTTAATATAAAAAAGGTGATTTTTTTTAAGTGTGCCCCCCTTTTACATCTCCGTAAAAAAAGAAAAAATTAAAAAATATAAAGGATGAGGGATCGCGATCCAAGTAAGTGTCTTAATCTTCCCTCTTGTGGTTTAATTTATTTTCTACATTTTGTTAGCTTGTAATTTAATTTATTTTTTCATATTCTAAATTTTGTTAGCTTTTATATTTAGAAAATCTCAAAAAAAATATGTTGGCTAGGTAGGTTCATTAACTAAAAAAAACTTGAACACAAAAATAAAAGACTTCATTTCAAGATTAGAAACATCATGTTTAGGACATGCATCATTTAGGGTTACATCTTAGTTAGTTATTTATTTTTTTATTTTCAAATATTTTATTTTTGAAGAATGCGGGGGACAAGGTGAGCTCTGTAATTTTTGCCAAGATCATACTCATACATTTTATATTTAATATTGCATTTAAACATCTTGTTTGAACATTAGTTGTTGCATCTCATTTCACAATACTTTAAGGGCAATACCCCCTAAGCAAGATAAGGGATGGATTTCATCACCCTTCTTTTGCCCCAAAATAACAATCCTTGTATTTTGCATTACATCTAGCCTAATAAAAGTAAGTAGAATCGGCCCTAGGATCACACTGGGATTTTGGTGCCATGTGAGTCTGTTCTCATTTTTGAAACTGGTGCCTAAGGCTAGAGGTCAACGGGAAATGTTATAAGCGGGCAAGTGATTTTTAATTAGGACCTTGCGAAAGCAAGGGGAGCCTTCCACTATCCCACCTTTTACCTGGCCAGTGAACAAACTTGAGAGTAGGCTTTAGTGGTGCCGTAGTCACTTTGTGAAACCCAACTTGTAAACCTAGGTTGCCCCTAGGTGTCTCAAGTTAATTTAGTTGATCACTTGTTTGTGTTTGTAAAAAAAAGAAGAAAAATAACAAAATAAAAATTAAAAAAATAAAAAGAAGATCAACAAAAGGAGGAATAAATTTTTTAAAAAATAAAAAAATAAAAATTAAAAAGGATGAGAGAATAATTGTTGAGTTTGGCTCACAAATTTGGCAAGGTCTATTGGCCCTTGTTCTTTCTTTTTCTGGCCATGAATCCAAATTCCTTCATACCACCTTATCACCAAGAAAATAATCATATGTGGGCCAGGTTGACCCATTATGTTGATAATTATTCAACCCAATTTTCACCTCTCACCCAACCTGGCCCGACCCATTATGAAAGCCCATATTCTTGGTTGGCCTACAACGAGAACCCGTCATTTATGGCGGCCCAATCTCAATCCTTTACCCAAAGGCATGCTCAAACCACTCAGTTCTTCCATGGGCCCTATGATCTATCTCGCACCTAAGGACCCGTGTTGCTCAAAGACTCTTCACACCTTATTGTGATTCAACTCCACATACCTTTAACTCTAGTTGGAGAGGCCAACGTGATTTTTCTTGGGATTTCATTCAAGACTCGGCCCAAGGTCCTCCTAACCAAACCTTCCAAAAGTGGGCTCCATATTCAAACAATTCTTATGATCAAGCCCAGCATGGAGGACGGCCCATATCCTCTCCACCACTTCAATATCAGACTAATTACTCTTCAAATTATTACCCTTCTAAGTTTGATTATTAACCCCCTTACCCATCGCCTCCATATGTATATCGCTATCTGGAGAGGTTTTAGGAATTAGAACAGCTCATTTTGGCTAATATTCAATCCATGGCTAGAATGAATTCTCATACTAAAAATACCATCTTGGCTCAAATCAATCCGTCCAACCCTAACCAGATAGGCTCATTGAGAACGTCAAGGGAATGGAAGTGGATCAACTGCCTAGCTACTCCACTACAAGTCCTGACTACCAACTTTCTGAATTTGACCTCCATGCAAACCCATATGATCAACCAATGATTTCTCAGGACAACAACACTCAAATCACTTTTGATGGGGGAATTGTGGAGGAATCTTATCAGGAAGTTTTAGAGAGAGCTAGTAGCAGTCACTATGTCAATCTAGAAGATGAGCCCAAGGAGTACCAACCCAACTCCACTTATAAGGGAGATTCTAAAGAATTTATTGATCTTAGGTTAGGAGGAGAATAAGGGGAAGTAGATTGTTTAATCGATGATCAAATCTCATTAATTTCCTTTCTCGAATTTGACGAGTCCTTGTTCCATGTAAAGGACGACGAGAATGTAAAGGTGGAGAGTGAATTGAGTGTATTCATAAATCATTCTTCTTGGGTAAAGGGGGAGCTGGGTACTCCGCATGACCTTCATCTTGATCAGGCATCTCTTGATTTAGGGGAGGATGTGGATCTTTTACCCATCCCTGACCTTAGTGAATCCAAAATCACCCTGGACATTCTAAAACTAGTCGATTAGTCAGATCCATCTGAATTTGATGAACTTCCTTATGTCAAGGAGCACACCTATTTTGTTCCTGATCATCCTTATCTCTTTGACACTAATCATGTGGTGGAATCCTCTGAAATCTCCGACGCCCTAACCCTTTCTCACCTTAACAATACGCTAGTGAATCTTAAAATTAAGGATGAATAAAAAAAGCTAGGGGATAATAAGGTCTACATTGATGTGTTCAACACTTATAAAGACCTTAAGTTTGAAGATGAATATTTTATAATCGAAGATATGATAATTCCTCTATCATTCTTTTACCAAGGGGGTCCATCCGGATTGCTAGACCCACCTTGGAGTACTTCTAGCCCACATGCGTATAGGCATCATCTTGTCTTCCAATGGCACAAGAGTTGGAACCTAAAGGAGGATAAGATCATTTGGTGGCTCATTCTGAATGCCACGTGCTGGTTAGGGAGCTGCATTGTGTTTGGCTAAAAATGTTAAAGTTAGCACTTCTTGGGAGGCAACCCAAAGTTTTTAGTAGTTTTTATGATAATAAATGGTTTCTTGAGAGGCAACCCAAGCTCTTTTTCAAAATTTTATTGTGGTTTTGTTTATGTCTTGTAGGTTTGAACAAACGACGAATTAGGGGTGGAGAGATGATTGCCTGAGCCCGTGCCAAGACCCCGGATGTCAAATGCCGCCATTTATTCAAGTGAAGATGCCACCAGGCTGTCCCTTTCCTTCACAAAATTTTATGTTTATATTGTTCTATTGTTATATTTATTCATGTCATTGAGGATAATGTCATTTAAGTTGGGAGGAGAGAATTCATGTTGCATTTCATACAACCTATTTCTATGTTGATTCTATATTTTAAAAAAAACTACAAATACCTGCTAAATCAAAACCCCAACTGAGTTTCATGATTCATGCTTTCATTAAAAGAGAATCTGGAATAGAAGAGACTAAGGAGAAGGATGTAGAATATATTTTTAATATCTAGCTATGGAAAATTATCTTAGAATCTCTTAAAGTCCATTAGCATTTTAAAAAGAAAAAAAACACTTGCACACAATGAAACAAGCAAGACAAGCCTTCTGTTATTTGGTGTGGTATTTGATACTATGCATTTTTCAGGTAAGAGATACTTTTGGAAAAAGGCTACCTGCCAAATAAAGTGTGAAAAAAATGTAAAAAAAATTATAAAAAATGCCCCTAATATTAGTAATCAGGTCTCCCCACCTAACAAGTGAGGAGCTTCGTGTCAAATAGTGAAGAGATGTGTAACACCATGTGTTTGAAAAAAAATAAAAAGAGGAAAATAAGGTAGTGTGAAAGTTAACATGCTCAAAGTTCTAATTTGGGATATGTGTAGCATTGAAAGACACCTATCTTAAATGGCAATATGTGGGATGCTTGCTTGGCTTCGGTAGGGAACAAGCACTTCAACAGTGATGCAGAGAGTGAACGTCTGAAGAGACACCCGTTGAAAAGTGTGAAATGTGCTGCCACGCTCGCACTCGGCGGGACTCTAAGCAGTCATCAGGCAAGTGCTAGTGTAGGAGGTAGTCGAGGATGGGGTCCATCCACGATGGTTCATAATCAATGGCGTTTACCTAGGGATCGGGGTCTTCAATGCTCAGTAACTATAGTTCCACAATTAATACCGCCCATGAGCTTGCAACCGTAGTAGATGAAGCCAGGAGGGAGAGAGCGTCTGCTCGGATATTATCTGCCCTTGAGATGTGAACTGCATCAAAGTGGGAGAGGCCTGAGGAAACCTCCTTCATCTTTTGGAGGTATTTGATCATGATTGGTTCTTGGGCCTCGAACTCCCCGCGAACTTGATAGGCGACGAGCAAGGAGTCCCTATACACTCGGAGGTTAGATGATCCGAGGTGCTTCGCCATGCGGAGGCCAGAAAACATCGCTTGGTACTTGGCCACATTATTGGCAACTGGGAAGTTGAAGCATAACACGTACTGCAACTTGACCCCCTCTGGGGATAAGAGGACTAGGCCTGCCCTGCTCCCACTCACGCAGGACGACCCGACCATGCATAGCTCCCAAGTTGGCCCGAGGGAGTGCTCAGACCCTTCCTCGTCGGGAAGAGTGCACTCGGCAACAAAATCCGTCAAGGCTTGGGCCTTGATGGTGGTCCTCGACCAGAAGTTGATGTCAAATTCTCCCTACTCTATGGCCCACTTGACCAGCTTCCCCAAGGCATCATGATTCTGAAGTATCTGATGCAGGGGCTGGTCGGTCAGGACCACTATAGCGTGGGAGAGGAAGTATGGTTGTAGCTTGCGTGCATCTATCACTAGGGCGAGTGTGAATTTTTTGGTCTGTGAGTACCAAAACTCTGGCCCTTGGAGAGCTTTACTCACGTAGTTGACCGGCTTCACGCTCTCGGGCGAGCATGACACTGAGTGTGCTTGGCGTCACAGACAGGTAGAGGAACAGTTATTCTCCGCTGCGTGATTTGGAGAGGACCGGTGGTGAGGAGAGATACCTTTTCAGGTTCTCAAAAGCATGCTCACACTCCTGGTTCCAATCTACATGTCCCCTCTTCTCTGGTAGCTTGTTGGCTTGCTTGATGAGCCGGAAGAAGGGGAGGCACCTTTCAGCAACTCTAGATAGGAATCGGGTGAGGGCAACTACACGGCCAGTGAGACATTGTACATCCCTCACCAGCTCTGGTCACTTCATCTCTAGCACCACTTGAATTTGGTCAGGATTCGCTTCGATGCCCCAGTGGATCACCAGGAAATCGAGGAACTTGCCTGACCTTACTCCAAACGCATATTTATTCGGGTTGAGTTTCATGTTGTACCTCCAGAGCGTAGTGAACTTCTCTACCAGATCCTCTAAATGGTCAGTCGCGTGCAGGCTTTTGACGAGCATGTCATCAATGTATATCTTCATGTTGTGGCCGATTTGTGAGTCAAACATATGGTTAACAAGGTGTTGGTACATAGCTCCTGCGTTCTTTAACTCGAATGGCATACACATGTAGCAGTAGAGGTTGTGGTCGGTGATGAAGGCTGTCTTATCCTGGTCGGGCCCGTGCATGCTGATCTGATGGTACCCAGAGTAGGTGTCCAGGAAGCTCAGCATCTTGTGCCCGATCGTCGCGTCGACGAGTTGGTCGATCCACGACATGGGAAAGCTATCCTTGGGAGTGGCCTTGTTGAGGTCGGCATAGTCCATGCACATGTGCCACTTCCCGTTTCTCTTGGGGACCAGGACCACGTTAGCGACCCAGTCTGAGTACTGGGTCAATCGAAGGAGCCCCGAGTGTCACTTGTCGCTCACCTGCTCCTTTATGATGGCCTATCGCTCGGGGTTATAGTACCTCCTGCGCTGTTGAACTGAGCGGCATTTCAGGTCCAGCTTCAGCTGGTGGGCGATTACCTCTGGCAGTATCCCGGGTAGTTCATCCTTGGACCAAGCAAATACACCTTGGTTCACCACCAAGAAGCGTCGATAGGCCTCTTTATCTTGCTCGGATAGCATCGAGCCTATTCGTAGAGTGTGGTTTGGGCTTTCATCTACCTAGATGAGGAAGGGGTCTTCGGCCGACGTGCTACCACTTGGTCCGGGTTCATCTATCCTGGCCCTCTTCTCAGGTGGGATGTCTTCAGCTTGCCTTTCCTTGGTGGAAATTAGGTAGCATCGCCAGGACTCCCCTTGGCCACCTCGTACCTCCCCTACCGAGTGGGGAGTGGGGAACTTTAACTTCTAGTGGTAGGATGAGGGGACGCCCCTTAACACACCCAGGATTCCTTGGCCAATAATGGCCAGTCATACCTCATACAACTGTGAAGTCGGCCAAAAAGGTCACGTCCCGTGGAGCAGTCCCAAATGTGATCGGGAGGGAGATGCGCCCTTCAGGGAAGACTGTGGAGCCGGAGAATCCATGCAAAGGAGTGTGCAATGGCATTATGTTTGATAAATCCACACCCATGAGGATAAGGCAGTCATAAGAAATCATATCGGGTCCACTTCCATTATCAACAAGGATTCGATGCACTGTACATTGGTTGATAGTGGTGGAGATTAAAAGAGTGTCGAAGTGCCTCACACCTGCTAGATCATCATCCGAGAAGATGATAGGATCTTTGAGGCAGTCTCGAGTGACCGAGTCATGGCAGCTTCTGTGGCCCCGATCTATCTGGTTGACCTGGCTAGTGTATGCCCGGCGTCAGCTCGAACTATCCCCTCCCGACGCTGGCCCACCAGAGAGCATCATGCTATATTTCCTGTTGGGTCGGTTATCGATGGGAGGTGGTGTCCGAGCTTTCTGCTGTCGCCTCTCAGTGGTCTTGTAAATGAATTTCTCCATGAGTCCTCATCGGACTAAATCCTTGATTGCGTCTTTGAGCTGGATGCAGTCAGCAGTGTCGTGGCTGTGGTCATAGTGGAAGTGGCAATACCTCCTCTGGTTTCTAGTCTTTGGATCAGGCTTCATCTTTGGGAGCCACCGGAGGTAGGGCTCCTCACGGATCTCCATGAGGATTTGTTCTGGTGGGGCCGTCAATGGGGTGTAGTGCCTATACATGACCTTCTCCCTTGGCCCCTACTGGTCATGACGCTCCTGGTCACGGCACTCGTGCTTGCCCCTCCTTCCTTCTCCACTCATGAGGAGGAACTTCCAGCCTCTTGGGATGAAACTATCATTGAGCAAACCTCACCTCCAGCCCCTCAGAAGTAGTCCATAAGGAAAGCCTCTGCTAAAGTATCTACAACTACCTCCACTTTCACACCCTCTAGTCTAGCTGAAATAATTCAAAACACTCATAAGGTTTATGATGATATGGGCGATATAAAGCTTAATATTCAACATTTATATGGATACATGAGTGATGTGGTTAAGGATGTTGAAAAGAAATTCCTTAACACTCATGGGCAGCTAGGCAACAAGATAAACGAGGTCAAAAGTGACCTTAATGAAAATCTCTGAGCTAACCATGAAGATGTGGCACTAATGAATAATCAATTTTTGCCTATCTCTGAAGCACAACGGTCAGCTCTGAGCCAACTTAAAGCTGGTCAGATATCTTTAGAAGCAAAATTGATTGAAATAAAGGTTCACTTTGAAGAGGAAATGTAGAGCCAGATAGTCAAAGAAATTACAAAGTCAAAACAAAACCTCCTCATAACTAAGATGGCTCAACTACAAAGGATTGTAGTTCGGATATCTAGGCAACCATATCAAGAAGCTGCTTCTTCTCAACAAAACCAAACATGTCAATTCCACACTTCTGAGCCTCCTTCTTTAGTCCTTTCTTCTCAAATACTTTCCTCTCCTAAAATTCCACATACTGACATATCTCAAGTTCCTCCTCAGGCACCTCCACCTCAAGAATCTATAACGCAGTCTCACTCTCCAAGCACCATTCCAGAAGTTAAAGAAGAAGGGGAGGACATTCACCCTTTAGTAGCCAAGGACTTGGCTGATTATCTTGTTAGGAGGTATGATCCCATTCCTGTCTTTAAAAATAGAACCAAGACGAAAGTTGTTCGATCATCCATGTCCATTACTCTTCCTTCTTGGCATTTCACTTCCGTTTATCCTGAAATTGACCCCAAGTCTCGATTGCAATTCATTCCTTTTCTTCATGGGGATGATAAGAAATATCCTCTTTTTCAAACCAACTTCTTCAAACACAAGGAGTACAAAGATTTATTTGTCTGCATGATTAGAATAAACACTGCTCTCAAACTTCAAGGACAAAGCACCCTTTGGGGATAAATGAGCTTCTTAATAGATTTGTCCATCAAGGAAGCATCACCACAGAGGCGATTATGAAAGTCAGGCATGATTCTTTCAAGTTTTTCCTTGAAGAATGGGTGTACATCACCAACCAAGTACGTCTGTATCGTGAAGAGTTCCAAGCCAGCACTAGATCATAGCCAAGAAATCATTTTCGTTTCATAGTGGTCTCTTCAATATGCGTATCGACCATTTGTGGGTGATGTTGCTCGTGCTCCCAAATTTTATGAAGTATATCTCCATGTATGTTAGGAAAGAGAAAAATTAGGACTCAGTCCTATTACCTTCGACATCTTCCTAGACAGAGAAGGAGTGTATGAATCTGAGCTTACTGCAGTAGAAGCTTATCCTTCACCACCACCTACTCATCCATCTGATATTCCCTCCTCTTCTAAACAATACAAAAAAAGAAAAGACGTTAAATAATAGTTACCTGTGTACTCCCATGTATTTCTCTCTCATATTCACAAGTCAAAACTCTATATAATGTACTCTGACTTTTTGCTAAACAAGTTTATTCAGTACTTCTTTTTCGCTATACAATTGTTCTATATGATTTCCTTTTTACTGATTGTCAAAAAGGGGGAGAAAAAGTGTCATACCCTAAATTTCGGATCTTGCATCTACGGGTTTCGGAGTGTTTTCGCGGGTCTCGAAATGTGTTTTATAAATAAAAATGAATTTTGAGAATATCGGATCTTCGGGTCCATCAAATAAGAGAAAATAAAATGTTTCTGGGTTCCGGGTGTCATCGACGAGTTGTGCATTTTTCAAGGATCGTCGAGTCAAAATTTGAAAATTTTTCCACTTTGTTTAGATTTTTTGAGAAAGAAAGAAGAAGAAGAGAAAAAAAGGAAACAAAAAAATATTTTTGTCTTTATTTAAACCCCACCCCTCTCTTCTCTCACTCACTCTCTCGTTCTCTCTTCTCCCCCTCTCTCTCCCATTTCACTCTCCCCCTCCTGTGTCTCTCCCTTTCTCTCCCGTTCCTCCCCATCTCCTCCCCCATTATTTGGACGGCCGCCAGAGGACGCCGAGGAGGAGACGGCGAGCGACGTGGGACGACGTGTGGTGTACACGGAGATGAGGAGTATGAGGTGGCGGCGAGACGATCCGTGCATACACTCGTGAGAACTTCGGCGTCTCGGCATGGATTGACCCCGACTTTGCGTGGGTTCTTCGATCAAGGTCGGGGGATGGATCTCGGCCCCTTGCACTGTGTTTTCCCCGTGGGTTTATGCCGATTCGGCGAGTTTAGAGTGGGTTTTCTTTTACCAGGGAAATATGCATGTTATGGTATGAGCGGCATTCTCCGCCGATTTGGGTGATATCTTTTGGTTTAACTTAGTGATAATGATGTGTTGGATGGCGGGGAGTGACTTCCCCTTGTTTTGCCCATGTTGTTGCGTGAGTCATGCCGCGGTAAGGCCGAGAGCGGGCTTTGTTTACACTTTGGGAAAAATATTACATTTTGGGGTGAGAAACGATTTCCAATCATTTTTGTGTGCGAATGTGGTCCATTGGTGTGTTTCGGCCTTGTGGCCAGTGGGGATAGGTTCCTTGACGTTTTCCCCCATGTTCGGGGTGAATGGGGCCTGATTCAAGGTGAAACGGTGGGTTCCCGACCGTTTTCGATCGACCAATGCGTGGGGTCGGTTGATCGGTAGGTGATTGGTTCAGAACAGAGTGCTAGCAGAGCACTCTGGGGGTTTTCAGTCGACCGAAACTGTTGGGTCGGTCGACTGATGGTGCAGGTCGGTCGATCGATTTGGGGAATCGGTCGATCGTTCTCTGTTGGGGGGGCTATTAGCCCTGCCAGGTCGGTCGACCGGTGCCTGGGTCGATCCACCGACCCAGGGGCAGGACCATCCATGATGTTGGCCTATTCATGCTTCGTTCGTACCCCGGATGGTCCGGGAGATGCGGCCTACGCTTCTTGGTCTTTGTGTGGGCCATGGGACCTCACTAGGTGTATCCAAAGGGGTTTATGAGTCCGAGTAATTTCAAGTGTACGAGGGGTTGTCTTCCCACGTGTTCAAACCTTATGAAGGGTAATTTCCAGGTCGCATGGCTTGGTTGCTTAAGGTTCATTCCCGTGCAAGTTAGTGGACTAGAAATTGTTAGCTTGTGATATCTAATTTGTGACCCGGCCTGGGACCGAGGTGTTCCTTAGTGACGAGTGAGCAGGTACATTCTTGTGAGTTTAGATGGATGGTGTGACCATGGTTTCCCCGAGTTAGCCTTGAGGGCACAAATACATATGTATATGTAGATGTGATATTTGAGTCAGGAGAAGATAGCCTGCAACCGTGGATGGACCAGGTAAGGACAACCTTGTGTGCACAACGCTTAGTGTTTCCCAGGTGAAGACAGCCTGTTGTCAGGCGAACACAGCCAAGGAGCATATCCCGTGTCAGCCTGTTGTCAGGCGCAGATAGGGTGTGGCTTGTGTGTAGGCGACTTGAGAGTTGGATCTGTCGGTTAAGGTTGAGTTACCGATAGCGCTGTCGTGGCCCTTCTGGCGTGCGAGCTAGTTTCCCACGACGGTGAGGTCATGGTCTTTCTTGCTGGTATGACACTGACGTACCCCTATAGCCAGGTTGTGATCCTCCCGTAAGAGGAGGTTGTGTTGAGGACTCTGTGGCCTTAATTAAGATCTCTTCTGAGAGGTTTTATGAGCTAGCACCTTTACGATAGCGGGGTCATGATTCTCGACGGGTAGCTGTAGTTTCGAGGTGAGGCTGAGGGTTCTTTCCGACTTTGAGGGAGCGTGTGTGAGCCACTCGGTAGTATGGTTCATGGAGTTAGCGAGGACTCAAGGTATTGCAGGTAATTTAGTAAATTATGTTATTTTTCCTTTGATTACCTGTTGTTGTTACTATTGTTATTATTGTCATCCTTGCGATTATCATGCTATTTATTGTGGTTACCGGTGGTGAGGACCCGTGGGACCCCTATTGAGCGGATGAAATGAGGCTCACCCCCTACTTTTTAGGTGCGACGCTCTCTCTCGAGCTTGCTACAGCACTTGGTCGATCGCCAGAAGCCAGCTTGCCAATGTTGGGGTATGCCCCGCAGTAGTGCACGTTCTCTTCTTAGTTGACTTTACTTTTGGACTAGACTCTGTAGTTGAATTGTTTAATTATAAAAGGTTAATTTCATTGGTTATTTAATTCTATAATTTAATTCTTGCAATTGTTTTAAATTTCAATGTATCTCCACAACACCCAATTAACCCTTCCGAGCCTCCCGACTCGTGGGTGGCGGCACAGGACCCGAATGGCATCGAGCTCCCCTTGGTATTCGGATCTTGGGTCGTTACAGATGATATCAGGGCGAGGTTGTGGAAATGCATGGGAATTAAGACGATCGCAGTGTAAGAGTTCAGAGAGTCCAGTATAGTCGGTAGCTAGCATAGAGTGTTTCGTTTTGTTCATCGCCTTGTTTTCTGTGTTTGTACTAGAAGAGTGGCGATGGCGGATAGAAGGAGGACTCTTTCCCTACAGGAGCTGTCGGCTGAGAATCAGGATCGAGGAGTAGAGCAGGGCATCACCTTCCCAAGCTACAACTATGGGAGTGTAGGGATGAGAGGAGTTTATTGAGGGGATGTACTAGTTTTATCTTCGGCAGCATGGTAAAGAGGCTGGAGAGGGCTCGCCATCTCAAGGAGGTCGTGGGCAAGCTTTGAAAGAGTTTCTACAGTTCCACCCTCCTCGCTTTGAGGGGCAGCCAGATCTAGATGTAGCAAGAGCCTGGGTAGATGCCATGGAGAGGGTGTTCTATTCCATGGAGTGTGCAGAGGATGAGAAGGTGTTACTGGCTAGCTACCAGTTGCAAGGATCAACTTTATTATGGTAGACTTCAGAATGGGAATCAGTATTCCAATCTCATCCTCTACGACAAATTTTATGGTAGGAATTCCTTGCAGCTTTCGAGCGAGTTTTCAGCCCGGAGAACATCAGAATAAAGAGGATGTATCAATTTATGGAGTTAGCCCAGGGGGATATGACAGTGATGCAGTACCGGTCCCGATTGATATAGTTGGGTCGCTATGCACTTCATATCATGGCGGATGAGAGATTGAAAACTTAGTTGTTTGTCAGGGGTCTGCGACCAGAGCTTCGACATCCGGTGATTGCGACACGGGTCATGGATATGGAGGCAGCATATCAGGCTGTGGCAGCCTTAGAGGAGGATTTGCTGAGGACCCAGGAGCAGACTAGTGCAGGGTAGTTTCAGTTGGACCACTGTCAGTAGAGGACTCTTCAGTAGTGAGATGTTCCTCAGTAGTCTTTGAGGCAGCCAGAATCATCATCTTTCTCATTTCCCGGTATGGATTCATCCTCTTCGGGATCGAGGCTCAGTCGAATGACCAGGTTACTCAGGAGGAGTAGGTACGGCACGAGACGCTAGGGGCAGGATGAGTTGGCTTCAACAACGGATGTTCTACAACCAGTGGTTCAACCACCGCGACATAGTTTAGTTGAGCAGCTAGGGCAGTGTCCAAGGTGTGGTGGTTTTCATTTGGGCTGGCCATGTATAGTGGATGTAGTAGATTTGATGTGCTTTAAGTGTAGTCAGATTGGGCATATTGCGTGTGAATGCCCTTATTGTCTGCCCCGGCGTTAGTATTGGTAGTAATGGTCCTTTGGTGTAGTGAAGCACGTGACCAGGCAGGCATGGTGGTGTACATGGTGTTCCACCTCGTGAAAAGTGTAATTGTGAATTATTTTGATAAATGTATTGCATTTTAATAACATTCCGTTGTTTCTTGTTTTGCTCATATTTGTTAACCTCTTTGGATGAGTGGAATAATTTATGAGGATGTTCTATGCCTCGGCAGTGGAGCTGCTAGTGAAACTCTCGATTTCTTCATCTCAGCGAAGCGTGTAAATTCGGTCAAGCAAGCGATGATTTTATGACCAATCGAATTATATGTGATGACTGTAGAACTGATATTGTCTGTCATCGTGTATTTTGAAGGAGAATCTCCACCATCATAGGTGGAGCATTCGCAGAGAGAGAGAGAGAGAGAGAGAGAGAGAGAGAGAGAGAGAGAGAGAGAGAGAGAGAGAGAGAGAGAGAGAGAGAGAGAGAGAGAGAGTTTACGCTGTGATGTTGTTGTGCCCCTATCGTCACTTGAGTTCATATGGTCACTTGGGTCATTCGACATCATTCTATGGTCATATGAGTTCTAATGTATTCTTGGTTTTGATAATGGCTAAACACTATTAGTCATTGTTGTTTTTCACCTTCATGTGATTGACATACGTGATGTTTTTATTCATGACAGGTGCGCCAATGAATGGACAAGGAATCAAGTGGAAATGGTGAACGTGAACGCTGAATGTTGCGCCCTCGCACGCGGATCGACCTGCGCGGTCAGGTCGCGGGGGTCAAGGGGGCAGCGCCCCTTGCGGGGGTTTCCGGGGGTGGAGCCCCCGGAACAAAATTTAGAAATGCTCAAAGCATATTCTATGTTGATTTCAATCCCAAAATACATGAAATTGATGAGGACATGAATATGTTGACTTATGAACATGTTTCATTGGTCTAACACTTCATTTTTGCAGGTATAGGTGTTTCCGATCGACCTACACACCTTGGCCGGTCGACCAGATTTGCCAGAGCCTAAGAATTCCACGTTTTACAGGTTTCGGTCGACCGCCCCTGCCTTTCCGGTCGACCGGTTCTTCCAGAAACGAAACACTCCAAGAATTACAGATTTCGGTCGACCGCCCCTACTTTTCCGGTCGACCGGTTTTCCCAGAACCGACAAGTTGGAGATTTTACAGATTCCGGTCGACCGCCCCATGAATTCCGGTCGACCGCTAGCCCCGAGCCATCAATTGTTGACTTTGTTTCCAACTTCAAAAAGTGCCATTCAACATTGATTTGTTTAATCCTAAAGACACCTAATCCCCCACAAATTGTGGATTTGGTCTAGGGGGTGTCCATAGACCATTCAAGGTCTATAAAACTTTTGTAAGAGGGTTAGAAACCCTAATGCTTCAAGGGGCTTCTTGTGAGATCTAGGGTGGCTGCAAGGGAGGTTGCAAGAGAGCTTGGAGACGAGCTACTGTTCACGTGAACAGTAGTTCGTGAAGATGTTCTTCATCCAATCAAAGGGGAATCAAGCTCAAATCAAAGCCAACAAACCTCAAGGAAGATTACATCAAAGCAAGGCTATCAAAGTGATCCAAGGAAGCTGGTTTGATTCAAGTTCTTCAAAGGAAATCATCTTCATCCATTCAAGTTCTTTCCACCTCATTCAAGGTGATATTTCAAGCATTCAAACTCCTAGAAGCTAAAGAAGCAATCAAGGTTCAAGGTAGCTTCATCATCTCCTTCATTCATTCAAAGAAATTCAAAGAGAAGATCAAGAGAGAAGAATTGAAGGAAGAGGTATTGTTCACGTGAACAGTACTCCGTGAAGAACATTCATCCAATCAAGGGTGAATCAAGAAGATTGAGTTGAAGTCAAGAGGAGCCTTGCTGCTGATCAACATTTCATACAAGGGCCAATTCATTTTCACTCATAACTCAATCTCTTGTCTTAGCTCATTCACATTTGTTTTATTTTCATTATTGTTTAAACATTGAAAGTGTGATTCATCCCTACCGGTGGTTAGTAGGAAGGCAATTGGAGGTTGTTCCAATTTGCGGTTGACATCCCTACCAGGTGGTGAGTAGGAAGGCAATCGGTGGTTTCCGATTTGCGGTTTGGTGTGCTGCACAAGTGAAGCCTCACCGGGTTTTGGTGAGGGGTGGACGTAGGGCTGAGGATTCAGTCCGAACCACCTTAAAAATCCTGTCTAGTGTGATTTGCTTGTGTGATTGATTCATTCTAGATGCATGCTTAGGATCGAATTATTATATATCTTGCTTATCTTGCTAAGTGAATCATAGCGTTATTGGAAGCTAGTTTCTATTCCACGGCAATTCATTCTAACTAGCTATATAGAGGGCCGCATTGCGAGAAGTGGGGCTGATCTATTCACCCCTCCCCTCTAGATCCGCTGTCCACTACACAACAGATGTAAGGTGTTCGAGTTTTGGCCACGACTGTGAGACCCGGTAGTTAACGGATCCTTATTGGTATGAGAATATAAAAAGATTCATGAGCTTAGAACATTTTAATAAGCATAATGGGTCGAATTCATTAGACCTAGCCCATTTGTATAAGGTTTAAAAGTTAGATTGGGCATTATTGCAATTTTACTTCTTTTAATACCTTTTTACAATAATTAGTTGTATATAAAAAAATAATAAAACAAAAGCATTTGATTTGTTTTTTTGGAAGAATTCTCTCTCTCCCTCTTTCTTTCTCTCCTACGCACGCCCCTCCCCCTCTCTTGCTCTTGGTGGTGTGATCACCCCGGGGCCTTGCAGGATTGGCAGGAGACGGCCTTGGCGAGCCCAGGGTGTTGGTGGAGCAGAGGTGTCGTCGTGGAGGCGACTCGTGGAGCGTGGAGGTGGAGAATTCATCGTTTAGGCCATGGTTTCCTCATGAAGAATGGGCGTAGAATGGCTTAGAATCGCGAAACCAAGTAGGGGGATAGATTCCTCTTTCCCTTAGGATTGTTTTTAATCCAATTGCATGCTATTTGAGATGCTTATGTGCTTAGTTTGATTCAAAATCTATAAACATAGTCATTTATGTTTTAATCCATGAAAATCACTCCATGACCATTGTCTTTATGTTTTTGGATGTAAAAATACTATAGAATGGGTATGCGATGGCAGGGAACAGGTTTAAAACTGTATTCCCATCGATTTGAATCGATTGGGAGGGGTTCCAATTAAGTTACTCCCGTTTTGGGACGTATGGGACAATAACGGTCCTTTCAGAGACCGTTTTTAGTAGGGAATAGGCGGTGGAAGTATAGCGGTCCAGGACTAACCGCTACTGTCATAAAACGGCCATTCAATTGACCGCCTATGAGCAATAACGGTCTAGCCTAGACCGCCACACTCCCGTTTAATTATTGAGGCGATGTGAGCTTAGCGGCCCAGACCGGACCGTTAAGGTGATAGGACGGTCAGTCACGTGACCGCCACGTGACCGGAGCAGGCCAGTCCTGACCGCCATTCTCTTCCATCCGGTGAGCAATGTCGGTAGATTAGCGACCATAGGCTGACCGCTATTGTCAATAAAACGGCCAGTCGACGACCGTCTATTGACTGTTGCGGTCCAGCCTAGACCGCCAAGTCCTGGAAGTTTACAATTTCAATCCTGCTTATTTAATTATGTGTTTAATGTTGCATATTCGCCATGTTTAACCATTTTCATAAACTATGGCATACTTTTCTATTCCAATAGAGTTTATTTCTCTTTCCTTGTGAATTGAGCCACTAGTCATAGCCCGACGACCTTTAGTGTTGGTCCACCTGGGAGAGGTGGCGGGGCAGTCCCGATGTATATTTTTCAGGCTAGTCTCCGTGGGCCCCCTTGCTTGTCAGTAGCGTCCTACTGGAGGGAAAACTAGCTAGAGGCCTGGCTCAAAGCATTGAGCTGATGTGTGCACACGTGGTTAGGGACTTAGACTGACGCCGATAGGCGTGACCCTGACTAGTCACTCGTTACTGTTGTTCCTTGTACTACTGCGGTGTCTCAGTTACCATGATTCAACACGAGTGGAGACACCCGAGATGCAGTATAAGTCGTCAGTGGATGCATCTGGTTTTCTCTCTAGTGGGCACTCTTTCTTCTTATCACTTAGAATCTTGAAATTAAATTCTATTGGTAGATGTAGAATTCTCTTGCTTATTTATTCATTTTAATTAGCAGGATTTAAATGCCATTTATATTAAGCTGTCTCTAATTATTCATATTCTAGTGCAGCTTTCTTTAATTGTTAATAGTTCATGCCATTGCGTTATTAACTGCTTTGTTGTGATCTTAGCTGTGAGGTAAGGATCCGCGTTGATGTGACACAACCAAGGACTCAAGCAAGCAAGCACAATTGCAATCAAGACGGACCGATAACGGCGGCCGCTCACCCGTCACTCACCCAAGACCCGAGGTAACTTGGCAATGCCAAGTGGAGGATGTGAGGGCTGGGCCCTTGCTGGTAGAGGGCCAGAAAGGCCAAAGTTTGCTCCCCAAAGGTGTGGAGGCCCAATTCAATGGGGCCGACAAAGTGCCGAGGGCACCGGCTTCACTCTTTTCCCATAGTGATCACTTATAGCAAAGGGGCTTAAGGATCGGGCTCTCATTCACGGCTAGCGGAGTTTATGAACTAATATTAGAAAGAACAAGCACTAAATGGAGCTAGGAGTGGAGCACTTACTCGATCGGTTTGAAGAAACCGGTCCCGCTCGGAGACGTGGGCGAGCGGGGAAGCGTGGGTTCCCCACACGCCGCGCCGGGGTAGCTTGACCTGCTCAAATTGTTACAACACTACACCCCATGCAAGGGGGGGGGGGATCTAGGGGTGGGGGTTAACTGATATTACATCAAAAACTACCTCCACACAGGGAGGGGCCTTCAGCCGGCCAAGCGGGGAGGGGTGACACCGAACTAGCGATCAACAAGGAAGCCGACGTCGGTTCTGTCGCTGTCTGTGCTTCAGGACTGACTGATGGTTATCACGATGCTGTGGCCACTCCAGAATTTTTCCGATGACGAGACCACTTGGAGATTCTTCGTAGCTGGATCGGGATGATGCTTGAATTTTTTTGATTTCTTTGGGCACCGCTGCTGGTCGGGGTAGGGGCTTGAACAGGGTGGCAGACCCTCGGTTCTGACAGCTTCAGGTTTCCAACAGTAGGAAGAAGAGGATGCCACGACCGCTCCCGAACTCAGAATCAGGTGCCGCTGAGCCGTTGGAACCGTTGACGGGTCCTCTTCGAAGAAAAACTGGCGGGGAAGACAAACGTTGTCAGAGAAGACCAGTGGGCTCTGAACTCTGATGAGAGGTCGGTGCAGACTGTGGGGAAGCAGAACCGCGCACCCGGGGGAGAAAATTGATAACGCTTGGTTCCGGATGCCAAACTGAGCTCTTCTTTTTGGAGAAAAAAGAAGACTCGTAGTAGAAGCTTTTTGAAGAAGAACTCTCGATCAGATTCCAAGCAGGATCGTCGCAGTCGGGCTTCCACTCCGGATCTGGTCTCCTGCCAGGGAGGCTTTGCGCAGTCGGGGAAGAATGACTCCCCTGGGCGATCACGAACTCAGAACGGGATGGAACCACCGCCGTTGTGAAGAGGACTGGGAGACCCTTCCAACGATGGTACTTGATCCTTCATAAACGTCCGGAGGAAACCGTGGTCGCCTCTGCAAACTGCTACTCTTCTGCAGATCTGCAACTGGGAACTGTAGGTTGAAGATGACGGGGGGGAATGGGATATATGGGAGGGGAAATGGGGGTGGATGAGTGTGGGGAAAGCCCGGGCTGTGAGGGGGTCTAGGAGGGGGTGTTCCAAGGTGGGGGAAGGGAAGAATGGGGTCTGGAAGGGGGTCTAACAGGTGGTGGGAGGAGGAGCTACGAATTTGGGAAGGTGGGTGAGAGGGAAAGGGTATTTGAAAATGGGTTTAAGGGTGGGATTAAATTTTGGTCTTGGGGGATGGGAAGAGGTGTGTGGGGAAGGTAAAAGGGGGCTTGGGGAGTGGGAATTCTCCCTTGGGAGATGAGAGGGTGCTTGGGGAAGGGGAGTGGGTGGTTGGTGGTTGGAGGGTGGAGTGGGGAGTGGTGGAATCTCCCTTGGGGCTGGGGTGGAGTTAAGGTGGGTTGGTGGGGAGTTGGGGATGAGTTATTGGAGGGGGGAAGAGAGAGAAAGGTGGTTGGGAGGGGAGGAGAGAGAAAGGGGTGCAGGTTTTAGAGAGAGAAAGTGGAGGAGAGAGAAAATGACTTATTAGAGAGAGAGAGGTAGAGAGAGAGGGGGGATAGGTGGGAATCACTCCCAAGGGTTTCTCACCCAACTAATGGAATCTCTCCAATAGGAAATTTGAACTCTCAAATGGCAATTTTCATTCATTGATTCATTAACTCAAATGGAGGAAATGGGGTCCTATATATAGGCAACCCACATTTCTACAAAAGTCCCTGACTCTTACTACAATGACCAAAGACCAAGGGGGTAGGGGCGCCCCTGGGCCTAGCCCAAAGAATTGGGCCCAATAACCATTCTAAACAATCTAATGACACTTAACCTAGGTAGATGACTCATTAACCTAGGTACATGACTCAAATAAAAGGAAAATTACAATGACATGACTCAAATAAAATATGAAAATTACATGACTCGACTCAGAAAAATATGACGGACACAATGGAGCTATGCTGGCGAGCAATCGAAGCTGTGGAAAAATGTGAAGGGCGAGAGATGCCCCCATCATACTCCCGGGGTGCGGAGAACTCGACTCCGTCGAGTAAGAGTCCTTCCCTCCTTGGAGGGTGTAGAAGTGATATCGCCCATAAGTCATCCGAAGGAGACCGATCCGTCCACCCGATGAGATAGCGCTCATACACCTTGCTCCTGATGGCAGTGACATGTTCATCCAATATTTGCTCAATTTGCTCACGCTGGGCTCTCTTGGCTGGTGGTCTCTCCTCACAGGTGGGTGCTCTCTCAAGGGAAGGAATAGGCTCAATATCCTCACTGGGTACCACCGTGGGTCCCTTATATGGCACTAGGTCGGCGACATTGAATGTGGGACTTACCCCATATTCCTCGGGAAGATATAACTCAGCGCCAATGTACCTCATAACCTGGAAGGGACCAGCCCCACGAGGCCTCAATTTGGAGATGTCTCCTGGGGAGAGCTTCTCCGTCCTCACCATCACAAAGTTACCCACGTGAAATTTTGGTGACGTCGATGAGAGTCGGCCAACCTTTTATAAGTCACATTCTTCTTGCTAATGTGCTTGCGGATCTCTTTATGCAATGTTGTGAATGCAGACATTCTAGGGGTGATGGGTGGACCTGGGCAACCAAAAGTAGACCTATCATGTAATGATGCAGTGTAGACTTTGGTCAGCCTAGGTGGGCCGGGGCACCCGTAGGTGGCCCTATCATGCAAATTGGTGATAAATATCGGGGGACCCGGACATCCGTAGATGCCTTTGACATGCTTAAGACCCATGATGAATGAAGGTGGACCATGACATCCGAATATGGACCACTCATACTTTCTACTTGACATGTGGGTGATATGAATGAATGGACCCAACATAGTGTTCATGCCAAGGGGTGTGGTAAGCCTAGACACATGCATGCTTTTCCCAAAGGTGACTTCCATGTGTATAGGTGTGGGACAACCTTTGAACTCTCATTGGAAAGGATCGAATGGATCTAAGAAGGTGGTCGTCATGGGGTGGGGCACAACCTTATTACCTAGGGATATGTGGCCCAAGGTCATGGCTCCCAAGGTGTAACCCGGGTCTAGGATGGGGTGGATTGGGTTAAACATGGTGGGTTGGGATAGGGAAAGGTGGGTGGTGAGTAAGGTTGGTGGATTATATGGGATTCTAGGCTCCCATAGGAAGGGATCAAAGGGGTTATGGGAAAGGCTACCTAGAGGGAGGCAGTCCATGTCCTTAAGAACCTCACATAGTGCAAGTCATCCTCCTCTATTGGAATGATTGGGCCGGTGTATTGAGTGGATGGGTTGGCCAATGTTTTTGAGATCTCAATGGTAGGGGAGTGGATCGAGATGGGTTTTTCCACCATGGGGAGAAGGAAAATGAGGTCACTAGTGTAGCAATCAATGGTGCAGATCGAGGTGATAGACCCATCACAAGGGTGGATGAGACTAAGGTTTGTTGGGTGGGCCGTCCCTAGGGTCAACAAGCAAGTCAACTCTAGCTGCCATTCTAGGCCTTTAAGGAGGTCATCAAAACCCTCTACTTCGTAGTAGGATTGGATTGTTGTGTGAGGAGTGTGGATGGGCACTAGATGGTGGTCTTGCTTCATGGGTAGATAGGTATGGGTCATGATTTCTCTAATCAAGCTCTCCCTTAGCCACCTAACAAGGGACTCTTCTAAGATGAATTCGGCCTTATCTAGAGGGGGTGGTGTAGGGTGAAGATCCTCGTGCGAGGCTTCCTCTTCAATTGGGACATGGGTGCTCTCCATGGAGGGGATAGGTTCCCGAGGGGTATTTGTCTTCATGTGGCAAAGCGGGTGGACTACTTCTTCCAAAGCTAATGGAGTGGGAAGGTTCTTTGATGGTGGGGTGATGATGACCGGAGTATGGTGCACCCGGGGTGGTGAACAAGGGCTGGATTCCCGCGGGTGGGAGAATACAAGATTGTTGAATTTAAAGGTTCCCGAAAGGTGTGGCGGATGCACTAGGCAAGTCTGACGTGTTGGGTCGATGTCGGCATTCCTTTCATCTAACCATTTCTTACCTAGGATTATACATGGACCCGCCAATGTTCCCTCTTGACACCAAGCCCCATCCAAATACTTAGTCTTCCCGAACCATTTATGGAATTCAATAAAGACTTGGTCTCCATTGTGCACAATTTGTCCGGTCCTACAAAGAGAGGTAATGATATCGGGGGACACCCAATTTTCAGATTCTAGGTCAATGAAATCAATTTCTACGGGCTCTCCATTAGGTAAGCATGCATGGGATATGATTGGGAGAGGGGCCATGTGACCCAAGACTCAATGTTAACAATGATGGGTTGACAATGCACGGTTCGGACAAGAATGCAAGCATGCCCTAGGACTTGACTTGTAGAGACAAGTCAATGACTTGCTCTGATACCAATTGATGTGACACCACCTAGGACTTACCAAGCAAGCACAATTTAGCATTCAACGGACCGATAATGGCGACCGCTCACCCGATGCTCACCCAAGTCCCGGAGTAACTTGGCAATGCCAAGGGGAGGATGTGAGGGTTGGGCCCTTACTGGTAGAGGGCCAGCAAGGCCAAAGTTTGTTTCCCAAAGGTGTGGAGGCCCAATTCAATGGGGCCGACAAAGTGCCGAGGGCACCGGCTTCACTCTTCCCCACGGTGATCTCTCAAAGCAACGGGGCTTGAGGATCGAGCTCTTACTCTCACGGCCAGCGGAACTATGAACTAATATTAGAAAGAACAAGTACTAAATGGAGCTAGGAGTGGAGCACTTACTCGACCGGTTTGAAGAAACCGGTCCCGCTCGGAGACGTGGGCGAGCGGGGAAGCGTGGGTTCCCCACACGCGCGCCGGGGTAGCTTGACCTGCTCAAATTGTTACAACACTACACCCCATGCAAGGGGGGATCTAGGGGTGGGGTTTAACTGATATTACATCAAAAACTACCTCCACACAGGGAGGGGCCTTCAGCCGGCCAAGCGGGGAGGGGTGACACCGAACTAGCGATCAACAAGGAAGCCGACGTCGGTTCTGTCCGCTATCTGTGCTTCAGGACTGACTGATGGTTATCACAATGCTGTGGCCACTCCAGAATTTTTCCGATGACGAGACCACTTGGAGATTCTTCGTAGCTGGATCGGGATGATGCTTGAATTTTGTTGATTTCTTTGGGCACCGCTGCTGGTCGGGGTAGGGGCTTGAACAGGGTGGCAGATCCTCGGTTCTGACAGCTTCAGGTTTCCAACAGCAGGAAGAAGAGGATGCCACGACCGCTCCCGAACTCAGAATCAGGTGCCGCTGGAGCCGTTGGAACCGTTGACGGGTCCTCTTCGAAGAAAAACTAGCGGGGAAGCCAAACGTTGTCGGAGAAGACCAGTGGGCTCTGAACTCTGATGAGAGGTCGGTGCAGACTGTGGGGAAGCAGAACCGCGCACCCGGGGGAGAAAATTGATAACTCCTGGTTCCAGATGCCAAACTGAGCTCTGCTTTTTGGAGAAGAAAGAAGACTCGTAGTAGAAGCTTTTTGAAGAAGAACTCTCGATCAGATTCCAAGCAGGATCGTCGCAGTTGGGCTTCCCCTCCGGATCTAGTCTCCTGCCAGGGAGGCTTTGCGCAGTCAGGGAAGAATGACTCCCCTGGGCGATCACGAACTCAGAACGGGATGGGACCACCGCCGTTGCGAAGAGGACTGGGAGTCGCTTCCAACGATGGCTCTTGATCCATCAGCAATGCCCGGAGGAAACCGTGGTTGCCTCTGCAAGCTGCTACTCTTCTGCAGATCTGCAACTGGGAACTGTAGGTTGAAGATGACGGGGGGAATGGGGTATATGGGAGGGGAAATGGGGGTGGATGAGTGTGGGGAAAGCCCGGGCTGTGAGGGGGTCTAGGAGGGGGTGTTCCAAGGTGGGGGAAGGGAAGAATGGGGTCTGGAAGGGGGTCTAACAGGTGGTGGGAGGAGGAGCTACGAATTTGGGAAGGTGGGTGAGAGGGAAAGGGTATTTGAAAATGGGTTTAAGGGTGGGATTAAATTTTGGTCTTGGGGGATGGGAAGAGGTGTGTGGGGAAGGTAAAAGGGGGCTTGGGGAGTGGGAATTCTCCCTTGGGAGATGAGAGGGTGCTTGGGGAAGGGGAGTGGGTGGTTGGTGGTTGGAGGGTGGAGTGGGGAGTGGTGGAATCTCCCTTGGGGCTGGGGTGGAGTTAAGGTGGGTTGGTGGGGAGTTGGGGATGAGTTATTGGAGGGGGGGAAGAGAGAGAAAGGTGGTTGGGAGGGGAGGAGAGAGAAAGGGGCTCATGTTTTAGAGAGAGAAAGTGGAGGAGAGAGAAAATGACTTATTAGAGAGAGAGGTAGAGAGAGAGGGGGATAGGTGGGAATCACTCCCAAGGGTTTCTCACCCAACTAATGGAATCTCTCCAATAGAAAATTTGAACTCTCAAATGGCAATTTTCATTCATTGATTCATTAACTCAAATGGAGGAAATGGGGTCCTATATATAGGCAACCCACATTTCTACAAAAGTCCCTGACTCTTACTACAATGACCAAAGACCAAGGGGGTAGGGGCGCCCCTGGGCCTAGCCCAAAGAATTGGGCCCAATAACCATTCTAAACAATCTAATGACACTTAACCTAGGTACATGACTCAAATAAAATAAAATTACAATGACATGACTCAAATAAAATATGAAAATTACATGACTCGACTCAGAAAAATATGATGGACACAATGGAGCTATGCTGGCGAGCAATCGAAGCTGTGGAAAAATGTGAAGGGCGAGAGATGCCCCCATCACGCGTGACCCCTACTGAGTCAATAAATGTGACTCACCCTGAATTTTCAGGTGTGGACCAGCAGCAGTAGTCTGCTGGTTGTTCGCATGCTTTTGGTGGGCAGTCTTAGGTGCCAGCAGTGGTCTCCTTTGCTCTTTTGACCGGGGTATGCCCCGTGTAGTTGTCTTCTTTTGACTCTTGTACAGTGTATGGACTTGTAACAGATGGATCTGGACTATTATATGAATATATCACTCTGATATTGTAAATTTCTTCCGTTTAAAGTTATTATTTAAAAATTCACGTGTAATTCCAGTTCATTATGCACCTCCTCAATCAATCCTCCCAACCCTTACGGGACCTCATCAGCCTCTTGGGTGGCGTCTCCGAGTTCTTGGTATCGATTTCCCGATATCCGGATCTCCGGGTCATTACAGTTGGTATCAGAGCTTTGTTTGGGGTGTTGTATAAGGAATTGAAATTGTAATAGTCCAGAACAAGTCCATGTGTACCACAATTGCTAGCTTAGGATGTTTTTCTGAATTACTTATGGTTCTTTTGTTATGTGTCTTCTTTTAATTTAGAATTAATGGCGCCTAGACGGAGAGTTCAATTGCAAGCCAATGTGCCCCGAGATGTTCCAAGAGAAGAAATCGGTTCTTCTATTCCTCCAGCAAATGCTCAAGGGCAAGGTCGTTCTGATCTTAATGCTGGTGAAGATTTAGCTCCTCAAGGTGGTCGTGGGCGAGTTTTAAAGGAATTTCTCCTATTCCACCAACCAACATATGAAGGACAATCTGATCCGGATGCAGCTAGGGTTTGGCTGGATACTACTGAGCGTGTATTCCATTCTATTGAATGCGTCGAGGATGAGAAAGTAATGCTAGCTACATTTTAGTTGCAAGGGGAAGCACTTGCGTGGGGGACCATGGAGTGGGAGGTGACTCTCAAGTATCGTCCTCTTCGACTAATTACATGGAAGGAGTTCATGACTGCATTCGAGCGTACATATAGTCCAGCCTATATTAGAATGGACAAAAATGTACCAATTTATGGAGTTGACTCAAGGTGTTATGTCAATGCTGCAATATTGTAATAAATTCATGGAATTGGGTCGGTATGCTCCTCACATTCTAGCTGATGAAGGTCTGAAGACTGAGCAATTTTTGCGTGGTCTGAAGCCAGAGCTGAGGCAACCTCTTATTGCAACCAGAGTGGCAGAGTTGGATATGGCCTATCTGGTAGTAGCAGCTTTAGAACTAGATATGGCAAGAACTCAAGGGCGGACCCAGGTTGAGTCGGTACAGCAGAGTGTACAACGTCAGTAGCCTAGTGGTCAGCCGAGTGCGATGGGGGTATCATCTTCTGTTCCTTCTGCCAGTGGTACTTCCTCTATGAAGTATAAATTTAGACGGATGTTCAGGAAATCAAAGAAGCGGTATGACCGGCAAGCTTCAACTGGTAGCGTACAACAATCAACACCTTCTTCTTTTCAGCCACAGGGATCGGTTGGGAGTCAGCCGAGAGCATGTCCGAGGTGTGGTCAAAGCCATTTGGGTAGGCCGTGTTCGATGCCAGTGGTGTGTTTCAGATGTGATCAGGTGCGTCACGTGATTCATGACTGTCCGTTGAGGCCCAAGCAACCTGCGCAGTTCTCTCATCCACAACAGTTTCGACCACCACCACCACCACAGTCACAACAGTTCTCTCAAGCATCAGTGGCATCACAACAATCTACTACCGGCGGTGGAAAGAAATCTAAAGGGAGGGTCATGCATATGACTCGTTTTGAAGCTGTTGCATCTCATCTAGTGGAAGGTACTATTATGATTTATGGGCAAGTTGCACGTGTTTTATTTGACTCAGGTGCTTCTCATTCATTTATTTCTGAAGATTTTGTTGCTTGTATTGAGGAGCTAACATCTGAGATGTCTTGTGAGTTAGTTGTTGAACTACCTTCTGGGAAAATCATGTATACTCCTTTCTGTCTTGATAAGACTCCTCTAGTGATTGGAAATTATCAGATGCCAGCTAGGTTATATGCTTTGCAGTTGGTAGACTATGATGTTATTCTGGGCATGGATTGGTTAGAAGCTTCTGGAGCTATGGTTGACTATAGAACCAAAAGGATTTATTTTCAACCATCTGGGAAAGCGACATTTTATTTCCAAGGTATTCGATCTCGTACTCCTCGCTTACTTATCTCTACTATTCGAGCATGTAGATTACTTAATGCTGGTTGTCAGGGATTCCTTCCTTCCGTGGTTGCTATTTAGGCACCACAGCAAGAGATAGATGATATTCCTATGATTTGTGAATTTCCTGATGTCTTTCCTGATGAGTTGCCAGGCTTACCTCCACAGCGAGAGGTTGAGGTTGTAATTGAACTAACTCCAGGTACGGCACCTTTATCAAAGGCACCTTACCGTATGGCTCCTGCAGAATTGAGAGAGTTGAGAGCACAGTTGTTAGAATTGCTGGAAAAAGGCTACATCCGTCCTAGGTTTTCTCCATGGGGTGCTCCTGTGTTATTTGTGAAGAAGAAAGATGGAAGCCCAAGACTATGTATTGATTACCGGCAATTAAATCAGGTGACTGTCAAGAATAAGTGCCCTTTGCCCAGGATCGATGATTTATTTGACCAACTTTAGTCAGCTAGTGTCTTTTCACGGATTGATCTTCGATCTGGTTATTACCAATTGAGGATTAGGGAATCTGATGTGGAGAAGACTACTTTTAGCACGAGGTACGGTCATTATGAATTGTTGGTTATGCCGTTTGGGCTAACCAATGCTCCAACAACATTTATGGACCTGATGCATAGAGTGTTTCATCCATATTTGGATCAATTTATGGTGATCTTTGTGGATGACATTTTGGTATATTCTGCTTCTGAGGAAGAGCATGTTCAGCATTTAAGAGTTGTGTTGCAGATTCTGCGAGAACATGAGCTTTATGCCAAATTCAGTAAAAGTGAGTTTTGGCTTCGGGAAATTCATTTTCTGGGCCATGTGATTTCTGGTGATGGGATTGCAGTTGACCTAGTTAAGATTGAAGCTATTCTTCAATGGCAAAGCCCTAAGACTATAACAGAGATAAGAAGCTTTTTAGGTTTTGCTGGTTATTATAGAAGATTAATTCAAGATTTTCCACGAATTGCCGCACCAATGACTCAGTTGACTCGCAAAGATGTGCCATTTGTGTGGTCGGATAAATGTGAACAGAGCTTCAATGAATTGAAAAGGCTGCTCACGACTTCTCCAGTGCTTGTCTTGCCTTCTGGCTCGGGTGGATTCGTTGTGTGTACGGATGCTTCTCGAGTAGGTTTGGGTGCAGTGCTTATGCAGCATGGTAAGGTTATGGCATATACATCTCGGCAGTTAAAGCAGTAGGAAGAAAATTATCCCACTCATGACCTGGAGTTAGCAGCGGTGATTTTTGCAATAAAAATATGGAGACATTGTCTATATGGTGAGAAATTTGAGATCTTCACAGATCATCAAAGCTTGAAATATGTGTTTTCTCAAAAAGATTTGAATCTTCGTCAGCACAGGTGGATGGAGTATATGAAAGACTATGATTTTACTCTTGTTGAGTTATGGTTTTGATGATTGTTATGATTGTTAAGTTATGATTTTGATGATAACTAAACTTAATGTGTGATTAAGTGATGATAACTGAACTTGTGGTTGATTGCTCATGTTCTTATTATCTATGTATGGATGGCAAATGGGAACGGTTACATGGTCTTGATCCTTGGTTTGCATATGTTGGTTTTACAAGAGGCAAGAGGTTTCATAACCTCTTTAATGTGAACAAGTATGGTATTAACCCTGACTATCTTGCTTGCAGGATTAAACTCATGGCAGTCACCTGGTGAACCAAACGTGTGGATAAGCACCATACTCCTTTACAATCCAAAACAGGTGGTATATGTCATTTATTGTCAAGAATCATTGGTGAGACTCTTACCTTGTCTTAGCATCGATCTCGCCATGTGTATCTCATATACCTCTCCTTAATACACCTCATTCATGCATATCAAACATGAAACCCTTCTGGCCATCATGCGCCCTCGCCCGGGGTCAAGGGGGCAGCGCCCCTTGCGGGGGTTTTTGGGGGCGGAGCCCCTGGAACAAAATTTAGAAATGCTCAAATGGTTTAGACGTTTCAAATGCATAAACCAAGTGAATCCAATCCCAAAATACATGGATTTGATATGGACATGAAGCCCTTGAATTATGGACATGTTTCTTTAAGCTAACACTTCATTTTTGTAGGTATAGGTGTTTCCAGTCGACCAACACATCTTGGCCGGTCGACCAGATTTGCCAGAGCCTAAAAATTCCAATCTTTGCAGGTAGCGGTCGATCGCCCCTAGGCGTCCGGTCGACCGGTTCTCCCAGAACCGAGAAGATGGAGATTTTACAGGTTTCGGTCGACTGCCATTATAGGGTCGGTCGACCGATTTTGCCAGAGCCTAAAAGTTCTGGCTGCAGCAGGTTCCGGTCGACCACCCCATACCTTCCGGTCGACCGCCAGCCCCGAGCCCCCTTTTGTTGACTTCGATTTCAAGCTCGTGGAGAGGAATATTCCACCCATTTCTTTAATCCCACTGCCCCCAATCTAGGAGGGATTTCTGGATCTGGTCTGGAGGTTGTCCATGGACCATTCAAAGGTTATAAAACATCTCATTGGAGCCAATAACCCGAACAATCTAAGAGGGCTTCAAGTGAGATTAAGAGGAGGCTATCCAAGGAGGAAGGAGAGGGTACTGTAGCTCCGTGAATAGTACCTCGTGCAGCAAGATCTTCATCCATCTCCAAGGTGTTTGAAGCCAAATATGAAGCTAGCAACCTCCAAGGGAGTGAAGAAACAAGCAAACATTCAAGGAAGATCAAGGGGAGACCGTCCAAGGAGGAAGAAGGGAAGAAGCAAGTAAGCAAGCAAGAGATCAAGGGAAGACTGCCAAAGGGAGAAAGAACAAGGTTTTCACAACCCATCCAAAGCCATTCAAGCAAAGAAGGAATCAACGCAAGATCTGCATCATATATTCAAAAGAAACGCAAATCAGGAGTTTTCTAAACTAAGCCTCATCGTCTTTATGTTTTGGATGTTGTAATTGTGTTCATCATAAACTGCAAGAACTTGTGTGTGTGTGGATCGTTGTTGGATCCGTGATCGTGTGTGTGTGTGTCGTATTTGATTCGTGTGTGTGAGTGGATCTTCCTAGATCTGTGTTTGTGTGTGGGGGGGTCTTTTAGATCCATTTTGTCTCGTGTGTGTGAATTGCTACACTTGTGGCAGCGGGTGTTTGTGTTGGTGATCCACTTATTGGATCGTATTGGAGACCTCGTCTCCGTGTGTGTGTGTGTTGGGGCGCGTCCCCGTGTGTGTGGGCAGGTGTGGTCCTGCGTGTGTGTTTGGAGCATCGTCTCCGTTTGGGGATTTGTCCCCGAGTGAAGCCTCACCGAGTTTGGTGAGGGGTGGATGTAGGATTACCGTCGTTGCATCCGAACCACCTTAAAAATCGTTGTGCATTGTGTTGTGTATTATGTGGTTTGGTCCTTTTCTTCTACCTCCATTCTACGTGAGTGTTAGTATAATTGCGATTCTGGATTTATCCTCATATATCTTGCATAATCTATATCATCATCCAATTCAGTTGGATAAATCCAATTTGTGAACAAACAGTTTTGAACCTCTTGATTAACATTGTATCACATATTTTGAAAAGGCCAAAAGTTTTCGTAAAATTGGTAAACACCCAATTCACCCCCCTCTTGGGTGTCATTGATCGCGGGACTTCAACTCTATCATATCAACATGGCAAGATGAATGTAGTGGCCGATGCACTGAGTAGAAAGGTGCAAGTCAGCCATTTGTTAATGCAAGAATGGAAGTTGTGGGAATAGCTTCCTTGTGAGACTTTCAGATTGAAAATTCCTCGTGATCCGATGGTAGCTGTTTTTGCCAGTCTCGTGGTGACTCCAGCTATTTATCAGTAGATCAGGGAGGCACAACATGCAGATTCTGAATTATCTCGCATTGTGTTAATGCCAGATGTGGAGTTCTGTGATGATTCAGTAGTCAGATTTAGAGGTCAACTCTATGTTCCAGTTGAAGATTCTTTGAGGAATGTTATTTTGCGTGAAGCGCATGGATCCTGTTATGGCATTCACCCCGGAATCACGAAGTTGTATCATAGTGTGAAAAGGCAATTCTGGTGGCCAGGTATGAAAAGGGATGCAGCAGACTTTGTATCTAAATGTTTAACATGTCAACATGTCAAAGCTGAGCACGAAAGGCCTGGAAGAATGTTTCAACCTTTGGAGATTCTAATGTGGAAATGAGATCTTGTCACTACTGATTTTGTTGTGGGTTTACCCCGGACTTCACAAGGTTATGATGGCATTTGGATGTTAGTTGATCATCTGACGAAGACAACGAGAATGTTGCCGATCAAGGTGACGTGGAATGTTCAGAGATTGGCCGAGCTTTATATTGAGAAGATTGTGCCATTACATGGAATTCCAATGTCTGTTGTGTTAGATCGTGACCCGCGCTTTACTTATGGCTTTTGGCGGAGTTTTCAAAAGGCGTTGGGCACTGAATTAGCATTCAGTTCAGCGTATCATCCTCAATCTGATGGTCAGTCTGAGAGGACCATTCAGACTTTAGAAGATATGCTGCGATCATGTTGTTTAGATTGGCAGGGTTCGTGGAGTCAACACTTGCCTTTGGTGTAATCATCTTATAATAATAGCTATCATTCCAGTATTGATATGGCACCGTATGAAGCATTGTATGGGCGTCCTTGTCGTACACCGTTGAACTGGTTTAAGGTCGGTGATCGACTGTTGACAGGACCGGATATGGTACAGTAATGTGTTGACGTGATACGTCTGAGCAGGCAGAAGATGTTGACAGCTCAAAGTCGACAAAAAAGCTATGCGGATCGGCGTAGAAGATCATTACAATTTGAGCTTGGAGATTCTGTTTTTGTAAAAATATCTCCGATGAAAGGTGTGATGAGATTCGGAAAGCGTGGAAAGCTTAGTCCCGATATACTGGTCCGTTTCCTATCTTGAAGCATGTGGGCCAAGTGACTTATCGACTTCAATTGCCATCGGCGATGCAAGCAATCCATGATGTATTTCATGTTTCCCAGTTAAGGAAGTATGTTCCTGCTGAATCGCATATATTGGATGTCTCAATGTGGCCTGAAGTGACAGCGGATCTATCCACACCAGAGTATCATGTTCGTGTTGAAGATCATCGTGAACAATGACTGAGGAATAAGGTAATCCCTCTCGTAAAGGTAGTATGACAGCGTCACTCCGGTAATGAGGCTACTTGGGAACGTGAGGATGAAATGCGTCTGTAATTTCCCTTTTTATTTGAATAAGGTATATTTTCTTTTAGTTCTCTCCTTGTGCTTCCTTTTAAATTTCGAGGATGAAATTTTTATTAGGAGGGAGGGACTGTGAGACCCGGTAGTTAACGGATCCTTATTTGTATTAGAATGTAAAAAGATTCATGAGCTTAGAACATTTTAATAAGCTTAATGGGCCTAATTCATTAGACCTAGCCCATTTGTATAAGGTTTAGAAGTTAGATTGGGCATTATTGCAATTTTGCTTTTAATACCTTTTTATAATAATTAGTTGTATATCAAAAATAATAATAAAACAAAAGCATTTGATTTGTTTTTTGGGGAAGAATTCTCTCTCTCCCTCTTTCTTTCTCTCCTACGCACGCCCCTCCCCCTCTCTTGCTCTTGGTGGTGTGATCACCTCGGGGCCTTGCAGGATTGGCAGGAGGCGGCCTTGGCAAGCCCAGGGCATTGGTGGAGCGGAGGTGTCGTCATGGAGGCGACTTGTGGAGCATGGAGGTGGAGAATTCATCGTTTAGGCCGTGGTTTCCTCGTGAAGAACAGGCGTAGAACGGCTTAGAATCGTGAAACCAAGTAGGGGGATAGATTCCTCTTCACCTTAGGATTGTTTTCAATCCAATTACATGCTATTTGAGATACTTATATGCTTAGTTTGATTCAAAATCTATAAACATAGTCATTTATATTTTAATCCATGGCCATTGTCTTTATGTTTTTGGATGTAAAAATGCTATAGAATGGGTATGTGATGGCAGGGAACATGTTTAAAATTGTATTCCCATCTATTTGAATCGATTGGGACGGGTTCCAATTGAGTTACTCCCATTTTGGGACGTCTGGGACAATAGCGGTCCTTTCAGAGACCGTTTTTAGGGGGGAATAGGCGGTGGAAGTATAGTGGTCCAGGACTATCCACTACTGTCATAAAATGGCCATTCAATTGACTGCCTATGAGCAATAACGGTCTAGCCTAGACCGCCACACTCCCATTTAACTATTGAGGCGGTGAGAGCTTAGCGGCCCAGACCGGACTGTTAAGGTCATAGGACGGTCAGTCGCGTGACCGCCACGTGATTGGAGCGGCCCAGTCCAGACCACCATTCTCTTCCAGTCGGTGAGCAATGTCGGTAGATTAGAGGCCATAGGCTGACCGCTATTGTCAATAAAACGGCCAGTCGACCGACCGTCTATTGACCGTTGCGGTCCAGCCTAGACCGCTAAGTCCCGACAGTTTACAATTTCAATCCTACTTATTTAATTATGTGTTTAATGTTTGCATATTTGCTATGTTTAACCATTTTCATAAACTGTGGCATACTTTTCTATTCCATTAGAGTTTATTTCTCTTTCCTTATGAATTGAGCCACTAGTTGTAGCCCGACGACCTTTAGTGTTAGCCCACCTGGGAGAAGTGGCGGGGCAGTCCCAATGTACGGTTTTCAGGCTAGTCTCTGTGGGCCCCCTTGCTTGTCATTAGCGTCCTAATGGGGGGGGGGGAACTAGCTAGAGGCCTGGCTCAAGGCATTGAGCTGGTGTGTGCACACATGGTTAGGGGCTTGAACTCACGCCGATGGGCGTGACCCTGACTAGTCACTCGTTACTGTTGTTCCTTGTACTAATGCAGTGTCCCAATTACCGTGATTCGACACGAGTTGAGACACCTGAGACGCAGTATAAGTCATCAATGGACGCATCTGGTCTTCTCTCTAGTGGGCACTCTTTCTTCTTATCACTTGGAATCTTGAAATTAAATTCTATTGGTAGATGTAGAATTCTCTTGCTTATTTATTCATTTTAATTAGAAGGATTTAAATGCCATTTATATTAAGTTGTCTCTAATTATTCATATTCTAGTGCATCTTTCTTTAATTGTTAATAGTCCATGCCATTGCGTTATTAACTGCTTTGTTGTGATCTTAGCTGTGAGGTAGGGATCCGCGTGACCCCTACTAAGTCAATAAATGTGACTCACCCTGAATTTTCAGGTGAGGACCACCAGCAGCAGTCCGTTGGTTGTTTGCGTGCTTTTGGCAGGCAGTCTTAGGTGCCAGCATTGGTCTCCTTTGCTCTTTTGACCGGGGTATGTCCCGTGTAGTTGTCTTCTTTTGACTCTTGTACAGTGTATGGACTTGTAACAGATGGATCTGGACTATTATATGAATGTATCACTCTGATATTGTAATTTGCTTCCGTTTAAAGTTATTATTTAAAAATGCGTGTGTAATTCTAGTTCATTATGCACCTCCTCAATCAATCCTCCCAACCCTTACGGAGCCTCATCAGCCTCTTGGGTGACGTCTCCGAGTTCTTGGTATCAGTTTCCCAGTATCCGGATCTCTGGGTTGTTACAATGACGATGTGGTTTAGCCATCTGGGTAGATAAATGGTTTGTGCTATTTTATTTTGAGGTATCCCCCGAAGATTCTATGTACAAGACTCATTCATTAATCAATAAAACTAGGGTCAAGGCAGTTTTGGCGGAGTTAGCACATATTGTGCTTTCCTCCAATAGTTAACCTCAACCTCTTTAATAAAAAAAGAAGGCCAAGGTCCCTTCACGATTATTATGCTGACTGTGCAGAGTTACGTAGCGAAAGCATGGTGGGCCCATAACCCTCAGGCTCAAGGATCAAATTGGTGGAGGAAGTTGACTCGTGACATGAAATTGTGTTGACCACGTGAGTGGTATTGCTGCCAGGCTGTCGGCAGAGGCAATGTGTTGAGAGGCATTATCGGAAGTGAGAATCGGATGACACATCTGTAGGAGTTGTTAGATGAAGACAATTAATTACGCCAGTCCTCTCAGCAAAATGTGTCGTGTGGCTCGGAGTGGAGCCGGTTAGCGGTTGAATCTCGGGCAGATCATAACCTACCGGACTTGCGATGAGATGGGCAGGAATTTTGAAGGGAGAATTGAGATATCCGAGGTGTGGGTATCGAGGAAGTAGTCTTAAATTTCCGTACGAAGGGCGCTATAAGTAATTAGAGTAATTAATTAGGTTGACTAGCACCCTGATGATGTTTGGAATGGGGCGCCGGGTGTTTAGCTATTGCGGTAGTAGCGACCCGGGTAAAGTAGAACAATGGATGTTGAAAAGAGAGAGACCTAGCTTTGGCAAAAGACCAGGGATGTTTGGAGTTCGGCTTGGGTTATAGCACCATGGATCAGACTGCCAAGGATAAGGTATGGCATGCACTCTCCTTTCCGGAAGGAAGTAAGTTGGAGTTTAGGAGCTTGGGGTCACTCGATCGGAGCAAGTTATGATGTGTCTAGACTCTGAGAGCTAGAAACTGTTGGCTAACTAGCTAAGAAGAGACCATGGTCTTGATGAGTGTTAGCTAGCTGGTTGTCGTTTGGGACAGATGGTCCCTAAAGGCAAGAACTTCAATGATGGCATTATGGGATTGAGCGCCTTGTGTCACTCCAATTTGGATCGTGTACCGAACCATGGTGGATAGAGTTGAAGTGGTTGAGAATCTGAGGCTTAGGTAGACGACTTCATTATGCCTCGTAAAGCGGATTGGATCTAGAAGTGATGTATAATTGAAGTTTCTAAATATCTCTTTTCTCTCCTTCATTCCCTCTTCTCCCTCCTCCGACTTCCTCCGTTCCTTCCCTCCCCTCCCCAATTGCAGACGGTGGAGTGTGAGAGAGTTTGACTGGACAGTAGTGGCGGTGGACGGTGGTTCATAGGAGCAAGGTAGAGGTGATCCATGCAAGTAAGTCCATGGTTCGCATTCTTGGTTCGGATTTGTAGGGCAACCCATCGAAGAATCTGAGTATTTTGGATATTTAGTAAGTGGAGGATCTCAAGAGACGGGTGGTCAATGACTGTAAATGGACTTCAATGACCAAGTTACTACCCCACGAGACCAATTAGAGAGTGGTGTTGGGATCCATGAGGAGTGCCGAAAAGAGATTGAGGAGTTGAGTTCGGATTCTGAGTTGCATGTAGAATCACTCCTTTCCCCCGTGTTATTTTGCCTTGTCCTGACTTTCGAGGATCAAATTTCTCTACGGGGGGGGGGGGGGGGGGGAGGATTGTCATACCCTGATTTTTGGATCTTGCATCCGTGGCTTTCATAGTGTTTTCGCGGGTCTCGGAATGTGTTTTATAATTACAAATGAATTTCAAGAATATCAGATCTTTGGGCCCCTCAAATAAGAGAAAATAAATTTTTTCTGGGTTCTGGGTGTGACCGACGAGTTGTGCATTTTTCAAGGATCGTCGGGTCAAAATTTGGGAATTTTCCCACTTTATTTGGATTTTCAGCGAATAGAAGAAGAAAAAGAAGAAGAGAGAAAAAAGGGAAACAAAAAATATTGTTTTCCTTACCCCACCCCCTCTCTTCTCTCACTCACTCTCTCGTTCTCTCTTCTCCCCCTCTCTCTCCCATTTCACCCTCCCCTCCCGTGTCTCTCCCTTTCTCTCCCGTTCCTCCCCATCTCCTCCCCCATTCTTTAGACGATCGCCGGAGGATGCCGAGGTGGCATACACGGTGGCGAGGAACGTGAGGTGGCGGTGAGACGATCTGTGCGTACACTAATGAGAACTTCGACATTTCGGCATGGATCGACGCCGGCTTTACGTGGGTGCTTCGATCAAGGCAAGGGGATGGATCTCGGCCCCTTACACTTTGTTTTCCCCGTGGGTTTATGCCAATCCAGCATGCTTAGAGTGGGTTTTCTTTTACCAGGGAAATATGCATGTTATGGGATGAGCAAAGTTCTCTACCAATTTGGGTGATATCTTTCAGTTTAACTTAGTGATAATGATGTGTTGGATGGCGGGAGTGACTTCCCCTTGTTTTTCCCATGTTGTTGTGTGAGTCGGGGCCGCGGTAAGGCCGAGAGTGAGCTTTGTTTATACTTTAGGAAAAATATTACATTTCGGGGTGAGAAATAATTTCCAATCATTTTTGTGTGCGAATGGGGTCCATTGGTGTGTTTCGGCCTTATGGCTAGTGGGGATAGGTTCCCCGACGTTTTCCCCCATGTTCAAGGTGAATGGGGCCCGATTCGAGGTGAAATGGAGGGTTCCCGACCATTTCGATCGACCAATGCGTGGGCTCGGTGTTGGACACACTAAAATTTCTTTAAAAATATCATTGCATCTTTTATCATTTATCATTTTATTTAGATTATCATTTTATCAAGTGCGAGGGCGTGCCAATCACCTAGGTGACGATTGTGTTCGGGCTTCGAGACTGGAGTGGTCTGAAGCCTAGGGTGCGCTCCGTCTGACTAACGAGACGATTGTGGATATCGGGTCGGGACTGGAGATCCGCCGTGCCATAAAGATCACGACATTAATTACATCCCCTCGGAGAGGAGAAAACCTTTGATTAATCGCCAAGATAAGGAGCCTCATGGTCTAAAAGGAATTAAATTTGACGAAAAGAGTGAAAGGTATATTGAAGAACATTAGAAACCCCTATACTAGGGTGCGAAAGGGTATTTAAAATCATGTCGGCCATACATTGGCCATTTCATATTCTGACGGACGTCTAGGTTAGAAGCACCCCAAGTGTATATGTAAGACCGGGACGCATGTATGCCGGGGTACGACACCTTTAATCTTTGAAGAAACATCGAGATTCGGGTAACTTCCGGTTGAAGCGGTTTAAATTCAGTGGGTTATCGGCCCAGAACGAAGTCACGATGTGTCCATGATGGTGGTAGTCCCCGGGGTTGAGCGTGCCTCGCGAGGGCATCTTCAATATTCCCTTTTCATAGGGTCATGGGGGAGGAACCCCAGATAAATGCCATTTAATCTCTTTTAACGAGGATGATTCTTAGGCTCACCATTTTTCTCTATTATTGCTTTGTTGATTTTTGTTTACATTGATTTTGGCACGTGCTTTATTATTCTTCTTTTTTTTGAAAGGGGAGTTTTAAGTTGACCAAAATCTTTGTTTGGTCAACCAATCCTCCCAGGGATGGGGGATTGGCGAAAGGAGTTGACGCCCTGATCAAAGAGGGGTCGACTCCATGCTGATCGGTCGACCGAATACTGAGTTCGGTCGACTGAACCCAGCAGCAGTTTCAGTTTTCAGTTTTATATTTGGGTTGGTTTTCAGAAGAAGGGCTTACAATGTTCACATACTGCTCCAATGTGCATGTTCATGAGATATAAGTGAAAATCTCATGCAACCCCAGAGCGTGTAATTAAAATGCGTACGAGACTTATTTGCATTTGAAGTTCATTTGTGGAGCCGTGCGGCCTTGAGGGTCTATGCATGCTTGAATTTAGGTGTATGTAATGAGATTTTTGAGTTTATGTATGCAACTAGAAATGCTGAGCTTCTGCATGCAACAATGCATTTTTTTTATTCATGTATGCAATGGATTGCATTCATTTTAGAAAGAGATCTGCAGGACCCTGTCATTCAGAGTGGGACATGGGTAGGGGGTTGCTTTCTGCCATGGGGAATCAGCAAACCTGGGGTCTGCGGGTCTACTGTGGCAGCAAGCTCCCCCCCCTCACTTTGATTTTTCCATGCTTTGACTTTTGTTTAGTTCTGGGCTTCAGTTTTAGTTCATTTCATGATGAATCAGTTTGTCCACTGTCTCCCCTTTTTTCTATGTGGAGGAGGGCATGTATGCATTCTTTGATCCAATGCGTATGCAGATATGTGCACAAACAAGTGAAAATAAATTTAGTTTCCTTTCCTTCTTCTTCCTTCTTCTTTTTTTAAGGAAGGAACAAGGGTTCAAGGGGGAAGTCGACTTGGGGAGCCACCCAAGTCGACTTGGCCCCCTGCCAGCAGCAGACTCCTGCTGATGGCGCCAAGGGCAAGTCGACTTGGGAGACCGACTTGGGAGGTCCAGCTGGCTTCTGCCCAACCTTTCAATTTTTTTTAAGCAAGATGGAACACGATAATACATATTTGTGAATGCAAGAGGGTGGTTTTTTTTGTGAACTTTATGCATGAGATGCAAATTTTTTGTTGGTCACATCTGAACATGTGTTCATGGGAATCTAATGAGCTTATGCAATCATACCAATGCAGGAAAACATTTTTTATGCCAAGGCTTCAACTCTGAAACACCATTTCAATGGGAATATGGTATGAGCCCATGCACATATATATGTTTTAAATGAGTCTTGGGAAGGCATACATGCATGTTTAAATGTAGTGCACCTACATGCCTGAGGAAAATAGATGCAATACTATGAATGCCAAGGTGAGGGCTGGCATACCTCAAAAAAAGGGGGGATGCTGAAAATGCATCATTTCTGAACTTTGCAAATGCTAATGAAGTTTCTTTGATTTATGCATACAAGATGCAGGTATGAAATGCAAAGACACAATACTTCTGAATCATGCAAATGTGTCCATGGGAGATGCAGAAATGCATTATTGCATAGATGTATAGATGTGATCTCTTTAATTCCTGCATGTAAGATGCCAATGGAACTTCTGTCATGCTTGTGAAATCATGAGGTGGGTTTCCAGTTCCCACATAGCACATGTCATACCAATGCAAAAGTAGAAAAGTCCTTATGCAGAAATCTTAATTCTTATTTTAAGAAGCTTAGCTTCATATTTGTCATTCACTTTCATTCTGCACATTCAGAATTAGTAGTTTTCAGGAAATTGCATTAATCATTATCTCTCCTTCTCTTGGGGTTCGATATGCATCAATTCATGTTGATTTTCTTTTGAGGTTAAGGTCGTCTTGGCAACTTGTTCTCTCATTCAAGGTTATAGCTAAGATTTATTGCACGCCTGTCCAAAGTCACATTAGTGTGGTTCAATTATCATTGTTCTTTGTATCATTATCTTCCTGGTGAAAATTTGGCAGCATCTCCCCTTAACCCGGAGCGTCAGGAGGTGTAAATAGGGGCACGCCAAACGGAGAAACTCTGAGATGGCCCCGAAATAGTACGGTTCGCATGGAAGCAACAACAACTGTGACCCGAGTTTGGCGCGGGGATCCCGTGGGCTAGCCTACGAAGGATCCCGCCGACCCATGGTTTGCCACGACCTCGTTGCCGAGACGTGGACTTGAGATATCACCGTATAAGGCTATCGATGTTCACTCGTCGAAAGGCAGCAACCCGGGATCCACGTTAAGAAGTAACGAGTCCCCGGGGATCCATGAGTGATCTAGAACCTAAAATCCAGAATCGGTGGAAAGCAATCGGTTATTTGGGATTGAATCCCATGTTCCTCACCCCCTTAGAACCATGGCCATCGGATCGGTCCAAGTTCTAAAGTGGGGTTTTGAGAAAGGAAAGAGAGAGAATCATCTCAAAAATGAAAGGAGAGGAAAAACCTCACACATTGTCGGCGGTTGGCAACCTCAGAGCCATATCCATGAGTTTGGATAAGCCCCGGGCCGGTGGCCACCAGAATCAAAGCATGCATATATACATTACTATATAGATAGTATATCTGGCTTCAGGGGAGAGAGAAAAAGGAACCCAGCTATCTACCAGAGGGATGATAGTAACGGGAAGAGTAATCATATACACATACATCATGAAAGGGGGAGAGGAAGAGATCGAGCTCATATCACCAAGAGAATCACGGGCAAAGAACCCGCATCATATTCACAGTGGAAATCAAAACACATACATCAGGCCAAGGCCCTTTCAGAATACAAGGAGAGAAAGAGACGAGACAGCAGAGAAAACACAAGGGCAGACCCACCCTTTACAAGCCATTCCCACACACTCTCCTTCACTCTCTTCTTCACTTCTCCTTCACTCTCGACTTCGGGTGGGCTTTAATAGTGGAATGGGAGTAGACTTCTCTTCTCTTCAAGGTTGCCGAAGAGAGGGGTGCTTTCAAGTTTTTGAAAAAAAAATTGAGGCCTTGCTTCACCTCAAGGGGCCTTTTATAGGGGGCCGGAGCCCCTGTTTCGATGGGAGCAACCCCCCCTTTTTGCACTTCTCCTTCTCTCTACGGCCGCTACTGCTCCTGCTGACGTCGTTGCTACTGATGTAGGTGTTGTCGTAGTTACCGTTGTTGCGTTGTCAAAGGCATAGCGGCTGCTGCTGCCGTTGCTACTGGCGGAGCATGGGAGAACGGCGGAGCAAGAGGAGGAAGTGGGCCTAGACTTTGTCCCTACGCGGCATGGCTGGCCACAGGACGGCGTGCGTGTGCATCGCTATCTTGCGGAGGAGGCTCCGACCGTGCATGGAGGTGCTTCGAGCATTGAATGCTCTTACGGGAGAAGAAGCCACGGAAGAGGAGGTGAATAGCGCCAACTCTCACGAGGAGAGGGCATGACACGCGGCTACAGTGGCCGCTAATTTCCTCCTATTTCCCTTTTTTTGTTGAAAATATCCCTTTTTCCTCTTGGCACCTCTCTTTCTTTTATTTGTGCATATGGTCTTGTGCGCCCTTTTCTCTTCTCCCCTTTTATATTGGGCTTAGCCCATTTACTTGGCCAATTTCATGTTTCTTCTCTTTTTTTCTCTTCTTTTTTGAGTGCCAACAAATGCCCCCCACTCGCAAGTGTCACGAATGTGGGATGCGGGAGCGGGGCCTGCAGGTGCAGCCCGCTTGCTTAGCGTTTAGGTGTGTATCTTTCGTCTTTTCCATGATCGAGGGAGTGGTTTTTTAAACTTAGATTAGGAAAGCAAGCTTTGAGAGCCAAAATCAAGAGTAGGCTGCGAGAGCCGAAATTGAGAAAGTAGGCTACGGGAGCCAATTTTGGGGAGTAGGTTGCGAGACCCAGGGTTAGGAGAGCAGGCTGTGAGAGCCAAGATTCGAGAAAGCGGACTGCGGGAGAAGACCTTAAGAGAGCGGGCTTTAAGAGCTGAGATTAGGAAAGTAGGCTTTAAGAGCCGAAGTTTAGAGATTAGGAGAGTAGGCCACGAGGGCCGAAATCGGGAGAGCAGGTCACGGGAACCCATTTCGGGAGAGTTGGCTTTAAGGGCCGAAGTCAGGAGAGAAGGCCGCGAGAGCCAAAGGGGAGCGAAAAAGTGGGCTGCAAGAGCCTTGGAAGAGCAGGAAAGCGGGCTATGGGAGCTGAGATCGAGGAGCGAGCCGTGAGAGCCAAGAGATAGCAGGAAAGCAGGCTGCGAGAGCCGAAAGATAGTGGGAAAGCAGGCTAAGAGCCAAGAGACAGCGAGAAAGCGGGCCACAAGAGCTAAAATTGGGGAGCAGGCTGTGAGACCATAACTAAGAGAGAAGGCTGTGAGAGCAAAAATTTGGGAAATTAGGCTTCGAGAGCCGAACTTTGAATTTTGGAGAGTAGGCCGCAAGAGCCAAAATTTAGGAGAGTAGGATGCGAGAGCCAAAATTGGGAAAGTAGGCTGCGAGAGCCAAAATTGTGAGAGCGGGCTTTGCCAGGCCGAAATCAAGAGAGTAGGCTGCAAGAGCCGAAGGGGAGCGGGAAAGCGGGCTACGAGAGCTGAAATCGAGGAGCGGGCGATGAGAGCCGAGAGATAGCAGGAAAGCAGGTTGCAAAAGCCAACATTAGGGAAGCAGGGCGAGTAGGCCAAAGAACATCGAGAAAATAGGCTGTAAAAGCCGACATCAGGAAAGCTGGCCGAGTAGGCCAAAGAGCAATTGGAAGGCATGCTGTAAAAGCTGACATCAGGGAAGCATGCCGAGTAGGCCGAAGGGCAGCGGGAAAGCAGGCTGTAAAAGTCGACATCAGGGAAGCAGGCTGAGTAAGCCAAAAGATAGCAAGAAAGCAGGCAAAGAGCCAAGAGACAGTGGGAAAGCAGGGCACAAGAGCCGGAATTTGGAAAGTTGGCTACGAGAGTTGAAATCGGGAGAGTGGGCTATGGAAGCCAATGTTGGGGAAGTGGACTGCGGAAGCTGAAATTGGAAAAGTGGGCTTTAAGAGCCGCAATAAAAAAAGTGGGCCGTGGGAGCCATGAGATAGCAGGAAAGCATGTCGCGAGAGTCGAAAGATAGTGGAAAAGCAGGCCGAGGGCCAAAGGATAGCGGGAGAGCAAGCCGCGAGAGCCGATAGATAGCGGGAAAGCAGGCTACGAGAGCCGAAATCAAGGAAGCGGGCTGCGAGAGTCGAAATCGGGGAGTTTTCATTCAAGCATGCAGGCATCCATTGGCAACAAGCACACAAAAGTATATATATAGCATAGCTCCCCTCTATCGGGGACAGGATAAGAACTGCGCCCACGACTCACAGGTAGAGTGCAGCCCATGAAGCACAACTAAAGGAGATGTGTGTTCGTCAAGAGGGTATTGCATAGCCTATGCACATAGCTTAAATCATAATCTACACTCGAGGCATTTTCTGGTTTGAAAGTGCAAGCATATGAGCAGTAAAACCTAAACATAGGGATATGCAGACGTTCCAAGCAACACTAGAGGATTACTCTAGGGCATACACATGCATTTTAGGCTTTCAACTTTCGGTAGCTTCACACAGCCACCTTGTTTATTTTGAATTCTGGACTTCACTGTTCGGCGCGAGTTTCCTCATGTGTCTTAATGCGGATTCCCGGATACTAGAATTCATCCTTATTACAATTTGCTTCACCATTTTCACGCGAGTCTACTCATTTGTTTCAGTGGAGATTCCCGGCTACTTGGATTCACATTTCACTTCTTCATCATTTTTTTTTGAAAGGGGACATGCAACTTTTTCCTAATGATTACCATTCATGTGAATGTAAGCATTCGAGCATCCATAGAGTGTTAGGATGAAATTCTAAGATCCTTATGGTTAAAAACCATTGATCACATTGTGTGTAAAGTGTGGGAGTTTTGCCTTGGGTATATATTTGCGAGTTAAGCTAACAACATAGCTATGACTCTTCCCCTTGACGCATGCATCCACCAAAAATTGGTTTTCCCCCTTAGAATATGCCGTGACGCCCACATATCCAGAATTGGGGCAGCATTATTTAGCAAGGAAACATGGTCCTAGAAAGTTCAAAGGAAGGGTATTAAATATATATATTAACAAACAAGTATGCAAGCAGGGCAAACAAACATTCAGAATTAAGAGCACTTTAGAGAATTTTTTTGTTTTCTTTTGTTTTTTTTAGTGAATCCCGGTGGGACCAAGAATAGGATAGCAGGTTTTGACGGAAAGTCTAAGCGGAGAGCAAGAGAGCGGGCTTCGGGCAAAGCCCAAACTAAAAAATGGAGAGCCGATTGTGAGAGCCGAAGGAGAGTGGGAGAGCAGGCTGCGTAAGGCCAAGGAGAGTGGGAGAGCAGGCTATGTAACCCCAAAGAGAGCGGGAGAGTAGGCTGTGTAAGCCCAAGGAAAGCGGGAAAGTAGGTTATAAAAGCCAAGGAAAGTGGGAGAGTAGGTTGTGTAAGCCCAAGAAAATGGGGAAGCGGGTTATAAAACCCAAGGAAAGCGGGAGAGCAGGCTGTGTAATCCCAAAGCTGGAGAGCAGGCTGCGAAAGCCCAAGGGTAGCTGGAGAGCAGGCTGCGAAAACCCAAGGGTAATTGGAGAGCAGGAGAGATGGCTATAAGAGCCGAATGACAGTGGGAAAGTAGGTTGTAAAACCCAAGGGACAGCAGGAAAGTGGGTTATAAGACCCAAAGGAGAGCGGGAAAGCGAGTTGTAAGACCCAAAGGAGAACGGGAAAGGGGGTTGTAAGACCCAAAAGGACATTGGGAAAGTAGGCTATAAAAGAAGAGGGATATTAGGAGAGCGGGTTGTGAAACCCAAAGATAGCTGGAGAGCAGGCCGTAAAAGCCCAAAGGATATTCGAAAGCAGGCTATAAAGCCCAAAAGGATAGTGAAGGAGCATGCGGCAAAACCCAAAGGATATTTGGGAGAGCGGGCTATGGGAGCCCAAAATCACGGAGCAGGCTTTGACTGAGGGTCTACACCACTTGAATTGTATTGGTTATTGCGGTGGGACGGATGGATTGGTCCCAATAGCGGGCTCCAGCAGGGATGGCTGAGCCATGAGGTAGGATATTTTGAATATGTGAAAGTGGGCTTTGGCCAAGATGACCGAGCCGAGAGATGGGATATTTGATGTATATATAAGAGCGGGTTCTGGCCGAGATGGCTAAACCAAAACATAGCATATCCAAGATACATGAGGGCGGGCTTCAATGGGGATGGTTGAGTCGCAAGATGAAACATTTGAACATATAAAGATGGGCTTTGGCCGTAATGGCCGAGCCGTAGGGTAGGATATCTAACACATACATGAAAGCAAGCTTTCGCCTAGACGGCTAAGTCGAAGGATAGAACCCCTACAATTTACAGCAGCAGGCTCTTCTTTCATCTTCAACTTTTCTTCCTTCTTTTGTTCTCAGCATTTGCCCCCAGAGCAGAGCACCATCTGCATCTTGATTTTTTCTTCGACTTCTCGCCATGGCTTGAGGGGCCTGAAATACCCTTTAGCATAAGTGTTGCTTTAGATGGTGCAGTGAGGCAGTGTTGGCCGATGTCTTAAAGATGGGTAAGTGGTGCAGGCGAGGTGGGTCCACCTTGTGTTCTCCCATTCGTAATTCACTTGTTTGAATCAGGCCTTCGACGATATTCTTGAATACATAGTAGTCCTCAATGAAGTGCCCCCTTTATTGGTGGTAGGGACAGAACTGAGGATCATCTTTCCATCTGGCATCATTCGACCTTTTGGGCTCCGGGAGGACGACCTTGCCGTATCCGCGGGCCCACTCAAACAGCGTGTGAGTTTTATCCTTCGGAAAGGAATATGGCCTCTTTATTCTTCCTCTCAGTGAGGACTTTTGCTCAATGGGCTTGACGGTAGAAGGGCCAACTGCCCCTTTTGATTTGTTGATTTGCTCCACGAAAGCTTCAAAATCAGCAGTGTGTGTTTCTTCTTGCACCGGCTGTCCGCCAACTAGTTTATTCTTTTGAATCGGGGTAGCAGTAGCCGGGCAATGCTTTGCCAGGAGGGCCTCAATATCAGTTGCGAGATCATTCAATTGATCGAAGGACTTGACTTCGACGCCAATTTCCCGTAGCAGGTTATGTGTCTTCATGATGCGTTTGCACATTTGTATAGCATCCCTGCGGCCGGGTGGGTGTCTGCACCTTGCACTGAGATTTCTCCATCCTTGGATGTAGACCAAAGCAGACTTACCATCCTTTTGCTCAGTCGAATCTAGTTGTGCCTTGGTGACTTCTCCCGCAGCTGGTGGAAGCGGGTTTATTAGTGGGATTGCCTAAGGCATAATAATTGCCTCCTGGCGTGCCCAGGAGGTTGAGGGATGCGCCGAGGGCTCATGTTGCAGCTGCTAAGGGAGGGTGCCCCCTGCCTGTTCATACATCATTCGGGACATTACCGGTGCCGGTGAGGCTTCGAGCGGCTCAGTACTACCATGTAGAGCTTCGGATGAGGGTCCAGCTCGCCTGGGTATAGATAGGTATAAACCCATCCTGCTTAATTCTCTTCTCAGCACTTCTCCTTCTTGGAGGTTTTGGTATAGCTTTTCCACCAGGGCAAGATCAGATTGATAAGATCCGAGAATGCTGCTTCCCATCTTGACTTCAGATAGGAATAGTGGCACCCTGTCATCATTGTCGGATGCATTTAGTCCCTCAGCATCTGAAATTTTTGCCCCCATGCCCTCGGGTGGGGGAGGGGTGTAGCAGTATGCCTCTTCATTAGGCGGTGGAGAGTGCCCCCAGTCCTCCGGGGACTGATCAGCATGATGAGAGGTAGCGGCTTTAGCTTGGCCCACGCTTTCCGACGCGAGGCGTATCTCTTCATCATTTCCTTCAGAAGCATGAGCTTCAGATATCTCTTCGGGTAGCGTCTAATATACAAATATCATGTTGACAGCTCTCTTCAGATCGGGGAGTTTATGAACGCGTGGAGGATCCACTTTGTGCTCGCCTATTTGTAATTCCCCTTTCTTGATCAGCCTTTCAATAGTATCCTTGAACGGATAACAATCTTCGATAGAATGCCAGATCATTTGGTGATACAGGCAAAAGCGGGGATCATCTTTTCTTCTAGCGTCTTCTGGTCTTTTTGGTTCCGGGAGAGTAATTTTGTTGTATTCAGTGGCCCATTTGAATAGGGCATGAGTCCTCTCCTTGGGGAAGGAATACAACTTCTTCATCTTGGTCCGCAGGGATGGGCCTTCTTCTTGTTCAGCGGGCTAAGCAAGGGGAGGGTTAACAGCCCCCTTTTCTTTATCTTTTAGCGGCTCGAACTCCTTGAAGTCAATGGTGTGAACCTCTTCGGGCACAGGCCGCCTATCAGCCAGTTTGGCTCTTTGGCTTGCAACAGTGGGAGTAGAGGAGTGACGGAGAGGAAGGCCTCGATCTCTGCCACCACATTGTTCAGCCGGTCGAAAGACTTGATTTCGATCCCGATCATCTTTTCAAGAATCTCTCGCTTCAGGTTTTACTTGCAAAGTTGTAAAGCATCTTCCTGGTGTGGCGGGCGCCTGCACCTCATGCTGAGGTTTTGCCATCTTTTGATGTATTCTAGAGCGGTCTCACTGCTCTTCTACTAAGAAGCATATAGCTCGGCTACAGTCACCTCTCTTTCAGCGACGTGGAACCGCTCTCGGAATTGCCACTGCATGTCTGACAAACCTTTGATAGCTCCAGTCGGTAAGTTCGAATACCACTTAAAAGTGAGTTTTGTGAGGGAGGTGTTGACACCCATTTTTAGCCTACAAGTTGCGTTATTTCTCTTATTCATCATTTTTGATGTCCCGAATTACCAATTATTTTGGAGCCTTCCTTGGATGGGTTTCGAGCCCATTTTATCATTCCCTAGCCTTTGGACCTTGGAGGTCATGATTCCGTTGAGCCCCGAAGGTTGTTTCCTTCATTTTTGGCCTTTTATAACATCCCAAGTCGACTTAAGACCTGTCCAGGTCGATTTCTATTGCCAATAGGTGAACCGCTACAAAGTCCTGAACGCGGCCCTTTTTCATCTCCTGCTACTCCTCTATTAATTATGTGCCTTAGGTGAACCGCTACAAAGCCCCGAAGGTTGTTTCCTTCGTTTTCAGCCTTTTCTAACATCCCAAGTCGACTTAAGACCTGTCCGAGTCGATTTCTATTGCCACCAGGTGAACCGCTACAAAGTTCTGAACGCGGCCCTTTTTCATCCACTTCTGTTTCTTTATTCATTAGGTGCCTTTAACAAAAGTTGTTCATTTTTTAAAGCCTTATATTTTATTCTTCTTCGCCATTAGCCAGTTCTGCACCGTTTTCAAGTTATTTACTTTTTTCCGGAGCGCTGCGTTGTTCATCTATGAACCCAGCGTATCCCTCCGTTCTTCCCCCTATTTCTTCTTCTTCTGCTCTTCTTCTTATCTAGCTCCTTTTATGAAAGTTGTTCATTTTTTCATGATCTACAATTTCTTCTTCTTCACCCTTCGCTAGTTCTTCATGGTTTTCAAGATATTATCCACTTTCTAAACCGTGACGGTCTCTTAGTGCAGAATCTTGCACGTTGCAAGACTCTGTTTTGTGCATCCGGGAGCCCCTTCTAGGGCTGATAACTTCGAGTTAACTCTTCCAATTTAATTTCTATCTTCACAGGACTCTTGTCCTTGATATTATCTCGAGATTGATCACACAAATTTGATTTATCTCTGGATTTATACCTGAAATTCATGGGGGGACTTTCTAGGTTTTCTACATTCTATAAATAAGAAACCCAGTTCGCTTGCGCGAACACAGGGTGTTCTTGAGGCCGGGGCGGAGCCATGATACGACGTCGTCATCCTTCTTCGACCCCGACTAGCATAGGGAAGTATTAGCTTCAATTATCAATGCTCAGAGCTCTATTTCATTCATCCTTATCTTAGTTCTATGCCTCTACTTTTCATAAATCATCACAGTTTCTGGGTTTTCTGCACATCTGCCCAGTTCGCCTACGTGACGGGGGGCTCTTTCTCAGGCCGGGGAGAAGCCATGTCGCGTCCCTATCTCGTTCTTTCGACCCCAACCTGAAGAGGAAAGTATTGACTTTGATTTCCAACGTCCATGGCTCTTTTTCATCGTCTCTTTTCTTAGTTATTCGCTCCTACTTTTGTCAAATCATTATAATTTTCTGCACTTTTCTATTCTGCATGCATTTTTCTCCGTTTTACGTCGCTCCTCCCCGCAGCATGGCTGTTTGTTAATTCATTTTCTTCACTCTATTTTTATCTCAATATACACACCTATCTTTTGTACCCGTTTACAGGGGTTAAAAATCTCCCCTCGGTGCGTTCTCCCTCAATCTTTGCACCTATTTTATGCATACGGTATGGATACTACACGCATGGATCTAATGGGTTTTTCTCCTTTGTCTTAGCTATGTTTTGCAGGAGATCAAGAGCATAACGTGAGGCCCTCTTCTTCTAGCCGACTGGAAGGCGAGGACGTCAGATTCCACATCATTTCCCGCATCCCTCTTCCACGCTCGATCAAGTCTTAGTGGTCTCTTCTTTGGGCCACATCTTCTTCCCCTTATTTCCAAGGTACGCGGCGCATGTTACTACCTTTTCCTTAGTCTTTTGTGCGCTGTTATACTTGGTGGCGATCACGGTCTGTGGTCATATCTTCATCGCCCCTTTGTCTTTTCATGCTTTCATGTTCATGCTTATTGCACATTATTTGCTTAGTTCGGGGCGGGGTAGATATAAACATCTACAACCTTGATTTTTTAGTGATCACGGTGGGACGCCTAGTGCCCATCATGTTATCCTTCCTCTCCTGTAAATTTGGTGTGTGTGTGTGTGCCACCGTTTAGATAGCATTTCCTCAGGTTTTTCTGTTTAGTTTTACAGTTTTCAGGTTTCTGGCAGACCCTACTGCAGGCCTACAGGCGCATCTTTCCTTGACGATTTAATTCACCTCTTCGGGTCTGATCACTCTATTTTTGGTCTCATCTTGTAGTCCTTTATATTATCTTCATTTTCATATATCATTTGCATTCATTGGGTCATGTTTGCATAATTTAATCTTATCTTCATTTTTGAGTTTTCTACAAGAAATCTGCAGGCAGACCCAGGACAGACTCACATGTACATTTTTGGTTGATGATTTAATTGGCTTCCAGAGGTTGGATTGTGTGTTTTTTGCTCCCATCTTACTCTCTTGTATATTGTCTTCACTGCCATATATCATTTGTATTCATTTTGTGGTGTTTGCATATTTAAATCTTGTCTTGATTCTCGGGTTTTATGCTGGAAATCTACACGCAGACTCACATGTTCATTTTGGGCCATGCATTGCATACTATTGTTGCATTCCTACCCTGTTAAGTGACACTCTTGCCTCCATATTCCTTGGAGTCGACTAGGTGATATTATCCGGGACCTCTGTAAGTCCCCGTGAGCTGTGGATTCCCACACAGACGTCGGGCCGATTGTACCTTTCTACCCCTTAGGACTTGCATTTGTATACGTGTGAGGGAGTTTACCTTAGTCAACCCAAAGTTTGGACCCCTTCCCTTTAGGACACCCATATCTTGAGGGAATTGTGCTTAATTAAATCATTAAAAGGTCTAGCAAAACTTTGGAGAATAATTTTTTTCCCCATCATATCAACTTGTTTACCTTGGGTGAAATCCTTTGCACATTGTTGTTCTGTGTTCATGGTTGTTATGCATTCTTAGGGTAGTCTCCATATTTTGTGTGTCCTTTTTTCAAACATTAAGTCCATTCCATCTGTTTGCATTGTCGTCCTTGGTCACATTTGTATTGTTCTCCATTTGCATAAGTCTATCTGTCTCCCGCCCTCTCTCCTGTGAGTCCGCCCTCTCCTTGCCCTCATCACCCTTACTTCCCTGGTTGTATCCCCTTGATATTCCTGTAGAAAGTCTCCATTTTCCCTCATGGAGCATCGATTTAATCCCTTGTACCGTTATCCTTTTCAATCCTCCTACTCCCGTGTGGAATCCTCTTCCCACGCGGGCCCATCTTCCTGTGTTCCCTCTGACCCATCTGAGGAACAGGCCAATCTCATGGCCCACTTGTCAGGTCTTGTTCGTCAAATGGACCTTGCCCAGGCCCAAAGACTCATTGTAAATCATCATAATGGGCCTTCTTCCTTTAAAGAGCCTTCTTACCTTCATGGGCCTCCTCCTTCTCCTCTTTATGCTGCTGGCCCAATGGGTCCTTATGTTAATGTTTCTTCCAGGACCACATATCCTTCCACTCCTGGATTGGGCTCTTATGCTTCTCCTCAGCCTGGATCCCCTTATCCTGTCCATTATCTTAATTCTAGTCCAAATTCACAACCTCTTGCTCAGGCTGGCTCGCATTTCCCTCGATCTCTCCCTACTCTGGAGATGATTGCTCAAACCCAACGTCAGCTTGATGAACTTCAACGTCGAATTGATCCCAAACCCTCCTTGAGTGTCCCATTCGCATTTCAAAATCTTTGGCTTCCACCTCCTTCCCAAATCCCCGCATATCATCGTTATGGTGGAGTCGGTGACCTGTATGTGCACTTGAAGGGATTAATTTATAAGTCGGCCCAATTTCGACATGACCAACACTTGATGGCCTATCTGTTCGATTTGTCTTTAGAAGGCCTGGCTCGGGATTGGTTCTTCGCATTGCCGCAAGAGCAAGTTGTGAATTTCCATATTGTTCAAGAAAGATTTATTCAGCAATATCAAGACCAAGTTGGGCCCATGTATTCTGTTGTGGATCTGGCCCACGAGATGATGAAGCCCGACGAGGAATTCTCAACCTTTATCGACCGCTGGCGTTGCCTTGCCGCACAAGTCTCAGGGCACGTTCCGGAGCAAGAGTAAATTAAGATGCTCATTTCTAATGCAACGCCCGAGTACCACTTCATCTTGGCCTTAAATGGTGTCACCTCCTAACAACAGCTTTATAGCTGAGCCCGCTTCATTCGCCAACAACTCCAAAATTCCCTTGACCCCGAGTCTTCTCCTTCCACACCCATATACACCTCGCCACCCTCCTATACCCCTTATCTCCACGAGTCAGCCTTCTGCTACATATTCCTCCATGAGTCCACCCTCCATAAGTCCATACACCTCCGCATATCAACCTCCCATGAGTCCACCACATCAACCCTCCATGAGTCAGCCTTCTGTCTCCATGTACCCGCATGTGTCTCCACCTCCTGTCAAGGGAGCATCAAACACCGAGCAAGTGGATGCCGTCCACTACATACCTCTGCATCCCGCTCATCCTACGCCATTGCCTAGTCCTTCCACCAGTCACCATGCGCCTTTGCCTACGCAACCCCCACTTCCGTCTCCACAACCTTCTCCACCATCTCATACCCCTAGGCATCCACCTTGCTCAAAGCGGGCCCATCACCCTCCATTGTCGGAGTCTTTTTCTGATATTTTCAGGGCTTTGATAGCCACTCACACGTTGCAGCTCCCTCCGATTGTACCTTGCCGACCCACGGTCGTTAAGTTGCTTCAATTTTGTGATTATCATCGTCAGCAGGGGCATTTGGTCGAGGATTACCTCAAGTTCCAGGAGATTGTTTATGACTTGGAAGATAAGAAACGGATTAATTGGCCTGCAATTCACAATATTATCTTATATCTCAACAGCAAGCAACAGCAGCAAGCGCCGCCTAGGTAGCCGTCTCTGTCACCACAAGGCCAGGGGCACCCTTGTGATTCTTCATCAGGCACTGCACCCGCTCCGCCTACCCCATTACCTTCACCATCTCCTACCCCATCTTTACAGCCTCCACAAACCCAAGCCTCTACTCAGGCTAGTGCCTCCACTTCTTCTACTCCTGTTACCACTCCTATTTCTGCTCCCGACGCTGCCCAACGTGTCGTATTGATACGCCTACGGTGGGCGTCACGCTCATCCTCTTCATCCTCTCCATCACCGACACCACCTCCACTACCCCCATTGCCTACATCACCGTCTCCATCATCCTCATTACCTAACCCATCACCATCGCCTTCACCACCGCCTCTCCCAAAACCTCCTACCTCATCTTCACCGTCTCCATCTCCATCCTTGCCCGAGCCTGAACAAGCTTCACCTTCACCTTTGCCTTTACCTCCGCCTTCACCTACATCCCCTTTACCTCCACTTACGCCAGAACCTATCGTTGCCTTTACTCCTACTCCACCACTTGGAAATGCCATATCTATTGAAGCCTCAACGCCTTCCAAACCTTCTATCTCCACTTCTTCATCCACTTACACCCCATAGAGTGGGTGCGCATTACCTTTGGTGCCCCTTGGGTCTAGTCCCCAGGGAGACGATGAGCCGAGTTAGGATCGTTCGGTGCCGGCCGTGCATTTCAAGATTCGAGATTATATCTGCCGGATGCCAATCCGTGTTCTGGTCCCTGGCTATTTTGGGGATGATGAGCCTATTCTTCCCAAGATGGTTGCCAAGAAGAGCTCTCTTGCACTGATGCCAGTTTCTTCAAAAGCGAGACCGGTGGCAGCCTCATTACTCACCGGAGGTCTTATTATTGATGCTGTTGTCACCTCTCACTCCATTGCTATTCAGATTTCTGCCCAAGAGGGTTCTCTACTCGCATTGTGCTAACTCATACGGCCGCCAAGAGTTTGATGCATTCCATGCTCAAGGGGCAATTGGCCATATCTTCTGCATTTTTGAAGGACATTTTGCACTTTCTATGCAATCTCCCTTGGTTTATCAGTAAGCTGGCCACGTCAATGCCGTGCATTACTCTCCCTCAGTTCCATCCTGCGCTTCTATCAAGGGGGTTATGCTTCATGCCTGATTATCGAGTAAAGTTGCCGAACCTCATGTTGCTTCTGCCAACTGATAAAAACTCCATGGTTTCCTAATATTCGTCATTCCGAGGTGTTAGTTGTTCAAGAATGTCTACATATTGTTAGCACCGAGTGTCTAGGGGCATCCGTCCCGATGAGGCTGCATACTCATGACCGGGCCAGACCATCTGCCAGATGGGCCCGTTATTTGAGAAGATATTGCAAGATAAGAAGCCCGAAGGTCCGAGTCTGCACCAGGTGGGTTTGTGTTCAAGAAATCTCTGCCAAGAAGAGACGGTGGCGCAAGTTTAAGGGACGCGTGTTGTGCACTCTGGGGACCACTTCTCCTCCTTCTACCTCTCATTCATCATTTCTTCTGTTCAGCTCCCACCCTTGGGTGGTGTATCTTCCCCCTTCTAGTTCCGCTTCTATAAATTTCTCCTCTTTTCTCGGGTCCATGAACCCCCATTCCTCTTCTCATCCTAATTTTCTAGATTTTTTTATTTTCACAACTCTAGACCTCAGCTTAGGCACTCCTTCTTTCATCCCAATTTTGGGACATCTTCTGATTCTTCACCGGAACTTCCGGATCCTGCTTCTGATCCTTCTCCGACTCTGTCAGATGATTACAATTCATCATCTCTGACCATGTCGGATGGCCACAATTCTCCTTTTCCGATCCTATCGGATGATCGTCATTATTTTTCTCCGACCTTGTCGGATGATTACTATTCTCCTTCTCCTACCACGTTGGATGATCATTCTCCTTCCTCACTGCTACCATAATCTTCTCAATGTTTTTCTATTCTTTCTTCATCACCCTTTCGGGGTTCTCACCCTTTTTCTTGTTATTTTCGAGGCTTTAGCCCACCTTGATCTTAGTTGATCTCTAGTTATTCTGTATCTTGTTCCTTGTTATCAGGGTCTCTGTTCCCTAGCGAGGAAGTTCTAGCCCTCGTCTCTCTTTCTTTTATCCTTCTTCATCCCGTATGGTGTCCGCTGCTCCTCCGTGTATAGGAATCTTCAATCCTTGTTATCCTCTTCATTTTGTTCTGACAAGCAAGGAATACAAAGCTCGCGCTACTCAAAGCTCGTTGATCAAAATCACTTCAGGATGCTGGTTTCCACTCCGTGGATTTGCAAGGTATTTTTATTTTGCGTAAGAACATGCTATCATTTCTGTTACTTTTGTTATTCCTACGCATGATTATAATGTTGGTTCCTCAACATGGTTGAGTGGCTTTAGGAAGTTTGCTTAGCTTAGTTCGCTTCTGCAGCATTCTTAGGCTGGTGATAGCTCCGCGCTGGGAGTCTAGTTTCTTTCCTTGATCGTTGAGGGTGACCTTTTTTAAGGGTTTTTCACACACTACACAGTAAGCTATAGTCAATCTCTCTGAAGTACATCGTTGTTGCTTTGGCCATACTTTGGGTATGCACGAGAGTCTTTACTTTTCTCTGCTCGGCCAAATGCAAGGGCAAGAGATTGATGGATGAGATGACCAACCTAGACACTCCCTAATACGAGAGAGGTCTCAAATAGGGGCAGTCTTGACCCTTAAAAAATGAGGTTTCATGATAAATCTAGCCAATAAGGGCTATTAAATACAAATCAATGAGAGTCAATGTGCAAAATTATGAATCAAAAGTATGGCAAGAGTGGCAGTACAGTTTCCCACGGGACGTCATGAGCCCGGTCACATGCGTGCCTGATAAATATGGGTCTCAAAATCAAAGACACAAAGCCCCGGCGCAACTGACTGTATCTTTGAGGGGTAGTGCCCTAGAAGGAATTCATATCATGATATCTCCCATCCTACATAAAGCTTATCTCCATTTTTCTTCTGCTTCTCCCTCTTAGGCTGGGTTGTATCTCGGGTATGGCCTTAGTAGGGACACCATTCTTTAGAGGCGGTTGGTGGTGGCAAGTCACCCTAAAATGCACGCCCTGCTCAAGGCAAATCTTTAATGAGAGGGGGAGGATGACGACCCCTGGCCAATAGTTTGAGCCCGTCTTTGGGTGCTGTAGATTGCTTTGTCAAAAATCTAAAAAAATCAAATATGTCAAAATTTAAAAAAATCAAATATTGTTCAAAATCTAAAACAAATTAAATATGTTCGAAATCTAAAAAAAATCAAAAAGTTCAAAAATCTAAAAAAAAATCAAATATTCTAAAATTTCAAAAAAATCAGATATTTTTAAAAACAAAAAAATTTGTCAAAAAATCCCAAAATATGTGTCTTTTGTTTCTCTTTTTTTCATTTGTTTTGAGAACATGTATGATCTGTTTGCTGAGTGTGCAGGTTCTAGGTTATCAAAATTCCTTGCTCCATTACTTTAGCTTTGCCTCCTATTCATATTTTTTGATCTGTTCATCTCTTCGATCTGGTCTCTTGATCTATTCTGAAGCCCGCGTCCTTCTCAGCTTTTTCGCTTCATCATGTCTTCATGAGAGGGCTTTGCCTCACCATCGTGAACCTAGCGGTTCTGCTTCATCTAATCTTGGGCTTTGATTGAAGAGCGTATTTGTCAAGTCTTTTGTCACGCCGTGTCTATGTCCCTCCGTGTCGTCCCACACGTGTTGTTATGTCCCTCCGTGTCTGTCATGTTTTCGTCCCACTATATTTTCATCCCGCCATGTTGGCTTGTTTTGCTGTGTGTTGTTGTTATCATCCCACACATGTGTTGTCTGAATCTTTTATCCCCCATGGTTATTGTCCCGCATGTCTTTGTCCCACCGCATGTGTTGTCCCACCGCGTGTGTTGTCTTGCCCCACCGTGTATTCCACGCACGCTTGTTGTTTGTTCTTGTGATGTTTCGTTGTCATGATTGTTACGTTTCGTTCATCTTCATTTGTGATGTTATGTTTAGTTCATTTTTGCTATGTTTCATTTATCTTCATTTTATGTTATGTGGATGCTGTTGTTATTGAAAATTCATAAAAATATGATTTTTTTTAAAAATGCCGTTTCGCTTGACAAATAAGTCAGGTATGGCTCTCTATCCCTGCTCATTGTTGCATTACTATATGGTATCTACACTATTATAGTCTCTCAAGGACTGGCTGGTTGTCTGTGTGTTCTGCGATCTGATGTTCCCCTTTAACAAAAATGATGATGATCTAGGAGCATACAGTTAATCGTTGGATAAGTCATTAGTTTGAGTCAGGTGGGGGACGATAGACTTTGTCTCGCACGCCGTGGTTGCAACAAGACTCTTGACCCTGTCCTGCTCAGTCTAGCAATATTATCCTTAAGAACTTTCTATTTTATCTTTCTTTACATTCGTTTTGATGATTTCTTTATTTTAGCCCAGCATGCATCATGTCATTTTGAGTACTCACGTCTCGTGATTCTTTCAAAGTTTTCTCCTCAACAATGGTTAATTACACTTCAATTCTCTTGGATAAGAGATCCTCATTTCACTCTAAATTTGAACGTTTTCTCTAATATGCCCGCTCGGTCTGGATGGCCAGCGTGATTCTTCTCTGGATTTTATCTCAGTTTCAATTCTCCTTTTCCAGCTTTTCAATTGTGTTCTTTTCGATCCCCTCATTATCCGTGGATTGTGTCCCCTGATGAGGTTGGTCGTGTTTCTTTTCCTTCCTTAGTTTAGTTCTCCAGACATGTCTCATCCGTGTCATCCGTTCCTTGTGGTTAGTTCGGCATTTTCGGGAGAATTCCTATCGCTTGTTGGTTGTAACGGGTGTCGTTTACCTTGATGCCCGCTTTTCAGTTCTCTCTACTTCATTTCCATTTCTCGTCGCTATCGCTTTTGCTCCATCTCCTTTCCATTCTGCCTCCAAGCCGCTTTCGCTCGTTCCCTTGCAAAGCGAACATCAAGGAGGGGCATCCGTTGACACCCGTTTTTAGCCTGCAAGTCGCGTTATTTCTCTTATTCATCATTTTTGATGTGCCGAATTATCTATTATTTTGGAACCTTCCTTGGATGGATTTCGAGCCCATTTTATAATTCCCTAGCCTTTGGACCTTAGATGTCATGATTCCATTGAGCCCCGAAGGTTGTTTCCTTCGTTTTCAGCCTTTTCTAACATCACAAGTCGACTTAAGACCTGTCCGAGTCGATTTCTATTGCCACCAGGTGAACCGCTACAAAGTTCTGAACGCGGCCCTTTTTCATCCACTTCTGTTGCTTTCTTCATTAGGTGCCTTTAACAAAAGTTGTTCATTTTTAAAGCCTTATATTTTCTTCTTCTTCGCCATTAGCCAGTTCTGCACCGTTTTCAAGTTATTTACTTTTTTCCGGAGCACTGCGCTGTTCATCTATGAACCCAGCCTATCCCTCCGTTCTTCCCCCTATTTCTTCTTCTTCTGCTCTTCTTCTTATCTAGCTCCTTTTATGAAAGTTGTTCATTTTTTCGTGATCTACAATTTCTTCTTCTTCACCCTTCGCTAGTTCTTCCTGGTTTTCAAGATATTATCCACTTTCTAAACCGTGACGGTCTCTTAGTGCAGAATCTTACACGCTGCAAGACTCTATTTTGTGCATCCGGGAGCCCCTTCTAGGGCTGATAACTTCGAGATAACTCTTCCAATTTAATTTCTATCTTCACAGGACTCTTGTCCTTGATATTATCTCGAGATTGATCACACAAATTCGATTTATCTCTGGATTTATACCTGAAATTCATGGGGGGACTTTCTAGGTTTTCTACATTCTATAAATAAGAAACCCAGTTCGCTTGCGCGAACACAGGGTGTTCTTGAGGCCGGGGCGGAGCCATGATACGACGTCGTCATCCTTCTTCGACCCCGACTAGCATAGGGAAGTATTAGCTTCAATTATCAATGCTCAGAGCTCTATTTCATTCATCCTTCTCTTAGTTCTATGCCTCTACTTTTCATAAATCATCACAGTTTCTGGGTTTTCTGCACATCTGCCCAGTTCGCCTACGCGACAGGGGGCTCTTTCTCAGGCCGGGGTGAAGTCATTTCACGTCGCTATCTCATTCTTTCGACCCCAACCTAAGGAGGGAAGTATTGACTTTGATTTCCAACGTCAATGGCTCTTTTTCATCGTCTCTTTTCTTAGTTATTCGCTCCTACTTTTGTCAAATCATCACAGTTTTCTGCACTTTTCTATTCTACATGCATTTTTCTCCATTTTACGTCGCTCCTCCCCGCAGCATGGATGCGTGTTAATTCATTTTCTTCACTTTATTCTCTTCGCAATACACACACCTATCTTTTGCATCCGTTTATAGGGGTTAAAAATCTCCCCCGGTGCATTCTCCCTCAATCTTTGCACCTATTTTATGCATACAGGATGGATACTACACGCATGGATCTAATGGATTTTTCTCCTTTGTCTTCGCTTTGTTTTGCAGGAGATCAAGAGCATAACGTGAGGCCCTCTTCTTCTAGCCGACTGGAAGGCGAGGAGGTCAGATTCCACATCATTTCTCGCATCCCACTTCTATGCGTGATCAAGTCTTAGTGGTCTCTTCTTTGGGCCACATCTTCTTCCCCTTATTTCCAAGGTATGCGACGCATGTTACTACCTTTTCCTTAGTCTTTTGTGCGCTGTTATACTTGGAGGCGATCACGATATATGGTCATATCTTCATCGCCCCTTTGTCTTTTCATGCTTTCACGTTCATGCTTATTGCACATTATTTTCTTAGTTCGGTGCGGGGTAGATATAAACATCTACAGGAGGACCCGAAGAACTTGAGTAGGTAGGACTCGTCGGTCGCCAGATCACCCATCACATTGATGTAATAGGCTATATGTTCTTTCGGCGAACCTTGTCCGTTGAATTTATCAAACTTTGGTGGTTTGTTGACGCCTAGCGGTAGTCTCTTAGGAGCGTGATGGACAGGGTATGGCACCCCGTACGCATCAAAAGTACCATACTCATCATTGCCTTTGTCGGCCAGTGCATTTTCAATCATTTATTCTATCATTATTCTATTCATTATGGCCGGATCGGTCGGGCTTGAGTAGGGTTAAGGTTGCTGCATTTGCGACATCTCCACAACTTCTACTTGAGGTAAGATAGCAGACCCCTGGGGCTGGGATGTATGTTGCGAGGTCATGCCCCCAATGTAATTGAAAGCCGACTGAGAGGATGTTATATGAGGAGGACCCTCCAATTCAGCTGTGCCTCGCTGTGAGGCTTGAGGAAGAACCCCGTCATGTTTTGAAGTTGAAGCGTGCACACTCAGTTCACTGAGTTGCCTTTTCAGCATTTCGATTTCTTACTTGTATTCTTGGAGCATCATCATCATCATAGCTAGATCGGGTGTCGAGGAGCTGGGAGCCTGACCTCCCCCTTCCGTTGGAGCATTCGGAGAAGGTGGTGGTCTCTCACCATCATCAGTGATCACGTTCACAGCCATTGTGACCGGATCTGCATTTATTTCTTCAGTGTGGGCTTGTGCCACCTCATCATGATATACAGGTGAAGCCCCATAGTGGCCGGTCACCCCAGCCATAGTGCAAGTGAGTATCTGAAGCGGCGTGCTTCTTTGGATGACTCTCCTGGCATCATATGAGTAAGTGCTAGCCTGCTGACCATATGCTTGGAAGGTTAATTTGTGAGACGCCCGGGCAAGCATCTCGGTCTTCTCTTCCTTGTCTTCTTTTCTTAGAGCTGGGGCCCGTGCCTTGGGCACCCACATCTGTTTGAATATGATTGGTTTAGGGGCCAATCTCCCCGCTGATTTGGACTCGAAGTGGTCCGCCTTGCTTTGGCGCAATGCCTGGAAGGAGTTGTGCACTGGTACTGTGAAAATTACCCTATCGGGTATGACCTTGGCCTGTCGGCCATTCAGAAAGACTCAGACGTCTCCAATGAGCATGAACTTGCCTGAGGTTGAAAGTCACCTCCGTAATGTGCCGGTGTTCTTCTTGGCCGCCCTCCTGGTAGCCGGGGTGCGCCTCTTGCTTAAGGCGGAGTGGTGAGCGGGGTGGACATGGTTGCCCACCGTTTCGGTCTTCTTTGGGGTCATCGTTACAGCGGCGATGGAGTCGTTCTTCTGGACGTCCAGGAGTTCAACGAAGGCTACCCCCAGGAAGTTGGGGAAGCCCACAACAGGAGGGAACTTACTGAACCGGGTCGGCATAGCAAGGTAGCCATGCTCGGCATGGCTGGCGATGACGAGCGGACCAAAGGTGATTGCCATCGCGTTTGTTGAAATTCAACCTGCATTTTCAAATTGAGGAAGGATTAGAATTTTAAGAAGAGGCCGTGAGGCGCCAAATCTTGGCAAAAAGATGAAAGGTGGTCTAGTCCCACCGGGCGTACCAACTTGTGGACGCACTAAAAAATTATTTTAAAATATCATTCCATCTTTTATCATTTATCATTTTATTTAGATTATCATTTTATCAAGTGCGAGGGCGTGCTAGTCACCTAGGTGATGATTGTGTTTGGGCTTCGAGACTAGAGTGGTCTGAAGCCCGGGGTGCGCTCCAACTGACTAACCAGATGATTGTGGGTATCGGGTTGGGACTGGAGACCCTCTGTGCCATAAAGGTCACGGCGTTAATTACATCCTCTCGGAGAGGGAAAAACTTTTGATTAATCGCCAAGATAAGGGGCCTCATGGCTTAAAAGGAATCAAATTTCATAAAAAGAGTGAAAGGTATATTGAAGAACGTTAGAAACCCTTATACTAGGGTGCGAAAGGGTATTTAAAATCAAGTCGGCCATACATTGACCATTTCATATTCTGACGGACGTCCAGGTTAGAAGCACCCCAAGTGTATATGTAATATCGGGACGCATGTATGCCGGGGTACGACACCTTTAATCTTTGAAGAAACAGCGAGATTTGGTTAACTTCACGTTGAAGAGGTTTAAATTCAGTGGGTTATCGGGCCAGAACGAAGTCACGATGTGACCATGATGGGGGTAGTCCCCGGGGTCGAGTGTGCCTCGCGAGGGCGTCTTCAATATTCCCTTTTCATAGGGTCAAGGGGGAGGAACCCCGAATAAATGCCATTTAATCTCCTAACGAGGATGATTCTTAGGCACATCATTTTTCTCTATTATTGCTTTGTTGATTTTTGTTTACATTGATTTTGGCCCGTGCTTTATTATTCTTCTTTTTTTTGAAAGGGGGGTTTTCGGTCGACCGAAATCTCTATTCGGTCGACTGATCCTCCCAGAGATGGAGGATTGGCGAAAGGAGTCGACGCCCTGATCAAAGGGGGGTCGACTCCATGCTAATCGGTCGACCGAATACTGAGTTCGGTCGACCAAACCCAGCAACAGTTTCAATTTTCAGTTTTATATTTGGGTTGGTTTTTAGAAGAAGGGTTTATTTTTTTAAATGAATAAGACTAGAGGTAACTATTGGGGGAATGCACAATTTGTGCAAATTCCACCAATAGAACCCAACCTATTTTTATTAATATAGGAGAAAGTATGTACAGATAAACCACGGGGCATACCCCTGGAAGTGTAACAATAAACGATGCAAAGAGTTGAAGAAACAAAAATTCCTTAATTCTTCCAACTAGGAAGACCAGCCGCATCAACAGAGGAAAAGCTTTGGCAGCCATCATGTTACTACCCACAACATAGTAGTAAGAAAAGCTATGAATGATTTCCCCCTGCTGCCCCTGATACACCCACCACCCCCTGCATGTCCTAGGTTACCTTTGGCAGCCCCATCCACGTTGAGAACATATCCTGTGCTTGGACGGGGCCATTTGATTATCTTGGGAGCATTATTCTTGCAACTGTAGGAAATCTAAGCTGATCCATCACTTTCCTTTCACTCTCAGTAGGGTCCCTACTGAAAGAAACTTTTCTCAAAGAGAACTATACCTGCCTCCAGATCAGTTGCTGCAGCACTCTTTCTGAGGGCCCCTTCTCTTCAAACTTGAAGTTGCATCGAGTCTTCCAAACCTCCCATAATATGTGCAGCATGGAAAGAATGGCTGCGTAGCCATAAGGAGATTTGGTGTCAGCAGTGCAGATGACATCCCAATAGAAGCCTGTAATGGGGTTTGAAACTCTGCATCTAGAATCAAAGAGAGGTCTGAAGGCCCTCTATAGTGGTTTTGCAAGATGACTTTCAAGGAACAAATGATTCATGCTCTCTTCCTGGTTGTTACTATGGCAGCATACGCACTTAGAGGGGAGATTGATGCCATTGCTCTTGATAATGCAGTCAACTGGAACTGCAAGATGCAGCACCCGCCAGCAAAAGATGGAGGCCCTTGGGGGGATAAGTGCTCCCCAAATCTTCTGCAATGATGGTCTGCTGTTACCTTGTGGCCTGACAACATTTTAAGTAGATTTACAGGAGAGAGTACCATCTATGCTGGCAGCCCAAACACACATATCAGGTTTCTGTTGCGGCTGCATAGAACCAATGTTTTGAGCAATGTGGGATGGAATGTAATTCCACACCGGGTGATTTGAATTTAGAGCAGCTTCCCGCAAAGTGACCTTGGGAATGTGGACATTAGGAGCCAGAGCAATACCACACCAATTATCCCTGAGCACATCAATGGTGCTTCCATCTATAGGGATCCATCGGGTATTAGACATCACTAAATTCTTAGCCTTACTAAATACATCCTTCCTGACACCAGCAGGGAACGGCCTCTCAATGGAGCTTAGATGGCACTTAATGTACTTTGAGGATGCAAACTTAGACCAAAGTGAGGAACCATTAAGAATTATCCAGATCTGTTTAGCCACCATGGAAACTTGAATGTGATGAAGACTTCGAATGCCAAGTCCACCTTCTGCTATTGACTTAGTGATATTGGACCATGATACCCAATGGCAATTTGAAGCTTCTTTGCCACTCTAGAAAAAATTGGCACACAGCTTTTTAATAATGCCAATAATTGTTGCTGGTAAACATGATGCGCTTGCAGTGTAAATCGGAATGGATTGAAGCACAGAGTTAATGAGACATCTTCTACCTACTTGAGAAAGGAATTTCGATTGCCAACTCTCTAATCTGTTACATATTCTATCCAGCAGGTGTTTGTAATGAGAGACTCTTTTCCTTCCTTCAAATAGAGGAATCCCAAGGTAAGAATGTAAACCATTCTTGTGCTGAAAGCCTGTGATGTCTTCTAATCTTTTTATGGTCGCAGGAGATGCTTTGTGTGATACTATAAAACTGCTTTTGTTGCTGTTCACCATCTGACCTGAGGATTCCTTATACTCTTTTATGAAAGCCAGCAAAACTTTGATATTCTGTGATGTTCCATTTGAGAAGACCAAGGTATCATCAGCATATGGTAAATGGGAAATTTGCTGGCATCCTCGGGGCACATGGAAGTGTTGTACCTTCCCAGTGGTGAAAAGGCTTGCTATGCCTCTACTTAAAGCTTCTTCTGCAATAATAAATAGGGCTGGGGCCAGAGGATCACCCTGTCTAACCCCCCTAGTGGACTTGAAATAGCCAGTTGGGGAACCATTAAACAACACAGAGAACCCGCAATTGCTTAACATCATAGATATCAATGAGCAAAATCTGGTTGAGAACCCAAACGCTCTCAAGACAACTAGCAAGAAGTCCCACTCCAGTCTGTCGTATGCTTTGGCCATGTCTAGTTTAAGAATGACATTGTTCGTTTAATTTTCCTACCAAATTCCTTCATCATTTCTGAGGCTAGTGAAATGGTATCAGCAATATTCCTCCCTTTGACAGGCCCCTTGATTTTCAGATATGATGTGTGGAAGAATGTCTACCATTCTGTTGCTTATAATTCTAGAGATTATTTTATACGTGAAGTTGCAGAGACTAATCGGCCTCATGTCAGAGTATGTGCATGGGGAAGCCACTTTAGGAATCATTGCAATTAGTGAGGATGTGGTACCTTTCGGTAGAGGGAAGCCTCTGAAGAAGCCCTGCACAGCTTTAATAACATCTATAGAAATGATGTCCCAGCATGAAGTAAAAAATTTCCCCGTGTATCCATCGGGACCGGGGGCACTGTCAGGGGACAGAGAATGAATAGCAGCTTTAATTTCCTCCTCTTCAGGCATGATAGTAAGAGAATAGTTCTCCTCAGTAGAAATAAGACATGGTATATGTTCCAAGATTCCAGGCTTGATTTGATGATCAGCAGAAGTGAATTGGTTTTTGAAAAACTCCACTGCTTTATTCTTCAGTACAGATTCCTCCTCACACCAATCTCCATTGTCAAGTTTGATCCTATGAATAGTCATTCTGGCTCTCCTTTGTTTCACATGCATGTGGTAGAACTTTGTATTTCGATCCCCTAGTTGTAACCAGTTGGTTTTAGCTTTCTTCCCCCAGAAAATTTCCTCCAAATGAAGGCATCTTCGAAGGGCAGCTTGAGCAGAATGAAGAGATATCCTATTCTCCTCATTCGGGTCCTCATCAAAAGCAGATTCGGCCATCTTCACCTCCTCCTCTATGATGACCTTCCTATCAAATATATTGCCAAATTGTTCCCTATTCCATTGCATAATCACAGGTTTGATAGCTTTCAATTTATGCTGCAAGATATAAAGAGGGTTGTGGTCGTCCAAAGAGGCAGCATCCCAGGCATTTCGCACAATAGTTTTGAAGTTTTCATCCTCTAGCCACATGTGCTGGAAAACAAACCTACTAGGACCTGAATTAGGTTGAGGATAATGGATTAGCAAAGGAGAATGATCAGATGGTTCTCTCATCAGGTGCTTAACAGTGAATGCAGGGGCTTTTTCAGCCCAACAATCATTAATCAAAACTCTATCCAGCCTGGCCCTAATGTTCCTCACCCCAATCTGGTTGTTAGACCATGTGAATGAGTTACCCACATAACCCGCATCCATCATCCCCGCCACTGCAACAAAGCCCTGGAACTCTGTCATAGAATTAATAAAACCCATAGTGCCCCCTTCTTCTCCTCAGGTGATAAAACATCATTAAAATCACCACCCAACATCTATGGTTGATTTACTGAATTTCCAAACTGAATGAGTTCATCAAACAGCTCTCTTCTACCAGCCATATTACAAGAGGCATAAACAAAAGTAGCAAAGCAGTCCACCCATGTTCCATTCTGTATTTGCACAGTAATGAATTGAGAGTTCCTCTGCACAACCGAGACTTAAGAAGGGTTTACAATGTTCACATACTGCTCCAATGTGCATGATCATGAGATATAAGTGAAAATCCCGTGCAACCCCAAAGCGTGTAATTAAAATGCATACGAGACTTAATTGCATTTGAAGTTCATTCATGGAGCCGTGCGGCCTTGAGGGTCTATGCATGCTTGAATTTAGGTGTATGTAATGAGATTTCTGAGTTTATGTATGCAACTAGAAATGCTGAGCTTCTGCATGCAACAATGCATTTTTTTGATTCATGTATGTAATGGATTGCATTCATTTTAGAAAGAGATATGCAGGACCCTGCCATTCAGAGTGGGACATGGGCAGGGGGTTGCTTTCTGCCATGGGGAATTAGCAAACCTGGGGTCTGCTCAGGCAGCAAGCTCCCCCCCCCCTCACTTTGATTTTTCCATGCTTTGACTTTTGTTTAGTTCTAAACTTCAGTTTTAGTTCATTTCATGATGAATCAGTTTGTCCAATGTCTCCCCTTTTTTCTATGTGGAGGAGGGCATGTATGCATTCTTTGATGCAATGTGTATGCAGATATGTGCACAAACAAGTGAAAATAAATTTAGTTTCCTTTCCTTCTTCTTCCTTCTTTTTTTTTAAGGGGGGAACAAGGGTTCAAGGGGGAAGTCGACTTGGGGGGCCACCCAAGCCAACTTGGCCCCCTGAGAGCTGTAGACTCCTACTGTTGGTGCCAAGGGCAAGACGACTTGGGAGGCCTCCCAAGTCGACTTGGCCCTTCCCAGCAGGCTTTTGTCCAACCTTTCATTTTTTTTAAGCAAGATGGAACAAAATAATACATATTTGCTAATGCAAGAGGGTGGTTTTTTTTGTGAACTTTATGCATGAGATGCAATTTTTTTGTTGGTCACATCTGAACATGTGTTCATGGGAATCTAATGAGCATATGCAATCATACCAATGTAGGAAAAAAAATTTTATGCCAAGGCTTCAACTCTGAAACACCATTTCAATGGGAATCTTGTATGAGCCCATGCACATATATATGTTTCAAATGAGTCTTGGGAAGGCATACATGCATGTTTAAATGTAGTGCACCTACATGCCTGAGGAAAATAGATGCAATGCTATGAATGCCAAGGTGAGGGCTGGCATACCTCAAAAAAAGGGGGGGATGCTGAAAATGCATCATTTCTGAACTTTGCAAATGCTAATGAAGTTTATTTGATTTATGCATACAAGATGCAGGTATGAAGTGTAAAGACACAATACTTCTGAATCATGCAAATGTGTCCATGGGAGATGCAGAAATGTAGTATCGCACAGATGTACAGATGGGATCTCTTTAATTCCTGCATGTAAGATGCCAATGGAACTTCTGTCATGCTTGTGAAATCATGAGGTGGGTTTCCAGTTCCCACATAGCACATGTCATATCAATGCAAAAGCATAAAAGTCTTTATGCAGAAATCTTAATTCTGGTTTTAAGAAGCTGAGCTTCATATTCGTCATTCACTTTCATTCTGCACATTTAGAATTAGTAGTTTTTAGGAAATTGCATTAATCATTATCTCTCCTTCTCTTGGGGTTCGATATGCATCAATTCATGTTGATATTCTTTTGAGGTTAAGGTCGTCTTGGCGACTTATTCTCTCATTAAAGGTTATAGCTCAGATTTATTGCACGCCAGTCCAAAGTCACCTTAGTGTGGTTCAATTATCATTGTTCTTTGTATCATTATCTTCTCGGTGAAAATTTGACAGCACCTCCCCTAGACCTGGAGCGTCGGGGGGTATAAAAAGGGGAACACCAAACAGAGAAACTCCGAGACGGCCCCGAAATAGTAAGGTGCACATGGAAGCAACAACACCTGTGACCTGAGTTGGGCATGGGGATCCCGAGGTCTAGCCTATGAAGGATCCCGCCAACCCATGGCTCGTTGCCGAGACGTGGACTTGAGATATCACCGTGTAAGGCTATCGATGTTCACTCCTTGAAGGGCAGCCACCCAGGGTCCACGTTAAGAAGTAAAGAGCCCCCGGGGGTCCATGAGTGATCAAGAACCTGAAATCTGAAATCAGTGGAAAGCAATCGGTTATTTGGGATTGAATCCCATCTTCCTCACCCCCTTAGAACCATGGCCATCGGATCGGTCCAAGTTCTAAAGTGGGGTTTTGAAAAGGGAAAGAGAGAGAATCATCTCAAAATTGAAAGGAGAGGAAAAACCTCACATATTGCCAGCGGTTGGCAACCTCGGAGCCATATCCATGGGTTTGGATAAGCCCCGGGCCGGTGACCACCGAAATCAAAGCATGCATATATACATCACTATATAGATAGTATATCGGGCTTCCGGGGAGGAAAAAAAGGAACCTAGCTATCTACATGTGTTTCGTCGCCCTAACTCAGCGTCGGTTAAAAGATGTGACCAAATCTTAGTGGATGCCAGTAAAAGAGCTCGAGGAAGACCTAAAATGAGATGGTGCGATGTTATTAGGAAGGACATTAGTTCCTTTAGTTTAAATATGAATATTGCACTTGATAGAAATCTTTGGCGGAATAGGATTCATGTAGCCGACCCCAATTAATTGGGATAAGGCACTGATGATGATGATATATATATATATATATATATATATATCATATACACATACATCACGAAAGGGGGAGAGGAAGAGATCGAGTTCATATCACTAAGAGAATCACGGGCAAAGAACTGGCATCATATTCACATTGGAAAGCAAAACACATACATCAGGCCAAGGTCCTTTCGGAATACAAGGAGAGAAAGAGACGAGACAGTAGAGAAAACACATGGGCAGACCTACCCATTACAAGCAGTTCCCACACTCTCTCCTTCACTCTCTTCTTCACTTCTCCTTCACTCTCGGCTTCGGGTGGGCTTTAATTGTGGAATGGGAGCAAACTTCTCTTCTCTTCAAGGTTGCCGAAGAGGGGTGCTTTCAAGGTTTTTCAAAAAATCGAGCCCTTGCTTCACCTCAGGGGGCCGGAGCCCCTATTTCGAAGGGAGAAACCCCCTCCCTTTTTGCGCATCTCCTTCACTCTACGGCCGCTTCTGCTCCTGCTGACGTCGCTGCTACTGCTGTAGGTGTTGTCGTAGCTGCCATTGATGCGTTGTCGAAGGCGCAGTGGCTGCTACTGCCATTGCTGCTGGCGGAGCATGGGAGAACGGCGGAGCAAGAGGAGGGACCAGGCCTAGACTTTGTCCGTGTGCGGCATGGCTGGCCACAGGCCGACGTGCGCGTGCGTTGCTATCGTGCGGAGGAGGCTTCGATCGTGCATGGAGGTGCTTCGAGCATTGAATGCTCTTGCGGGAGAAGAAGCCACGGAAGAGGACGTGAACAGCGCCAACTCTCACGAGGAGAGGGCGTGACACACGGATATAGTGGCTGCTAATTTCCTCCTATTTCCTTTTTTTAAAATCCCCCTTTTTCCTCTTGGCACCTCTCTTTCTTTTATTTGTGCATATGGCCTTGTGCGCCCTTTTCTCTTCTCCCCTTTTGTATTGGGCTTGGCCCATTTCATCTTTCTTCTCTTTTTTTCTCGTCTTTTTTGAGTGCCAACAGTCGGTCGACTGATAGGTGATTGGTTCAAAATAGAGTGTAGCAGAGCACTCTCGCGGTTTTCAATCGACCGATGGTGCAGGTCAGTCGGCCGAATTGGGGAATCGGTCGATCATTCTCTACTGGGGTGGCTATCAGGCCTGCCAGGTCGGTCGATCGGTGCCTGGGATGGTCGACCGACCCAGGGGCAGACCGACCATGATGTTGGCCGATCGATTCATGCTTTGTTCATACTCCAGATGGTCTGGGAGATGCGGCCTACGTTTCTTGGTCTTTGTGTGGGCCGTGGGACCTCGCTAGGTGTATCCAAAGGGGTTTATGAGTCTTAGTAATTTCAAGTGTATGAGGGGTTGTCTTCCCGCATGTTCAAACCCTATGATGGGTAATTTCTAGGCTGCGTGGCCTGGCTGTTTAAGGTTCATTGCCGTGCGAGTTAATGGACTAGAAATTGATAGTTTGTGATATCCAATTTGTGACCCGACTTGGGGCCAAGGTGTAACATCCCGGACCCTTCGTATCCCTATTCTTGTGTCTCAGATCTATTTCCTCGAATATTTTGTTCTCCTTTTGCCTGGGGTTATCTTTCGGATATTTTTCGGGTTCGGATCCGTGCATTTCGGATTAGTTTCGGAGGTCCCGAAACGTGTTCTGCGGTTTCCCGTGTTTTCCCCTGACAGGACCTACGGAACCCCGTAGCGGGTGAACCAGGTCGTTCACCTACGCAGGAATGGTACCACAGCGATCAGCGCGTTCCAACGATCGTGGCGGTATATTTTCCTATTTTTTGGTATTTTTCAAAATTTCTGGATTTTCTATATGAACCCCTATTTTCTTTTTTCCTTTTCCCTTTCTTCTTCTTTCTTCCTCTTCCTTCTTCCTCCCGTGAGCGACCACCACCTTCCTCTCTCTCTTCGTCCGACGTGACCGCGGCGGCGCCCCTCCCCGACTGCAGACGGCAGTGAGGTGACGGCGTGGCGGCGATGGCGGTGGCGAGGTGATCGTGGCGGCGTGTGGCTCGTGGGATTTCATGAAGGAACGAGGGTTCTAAAAGCTTCTTCTTCACATTCGGCGGCGTTTCGGCAGAGCTCGTGCTCCATTGAGGTAGGGAGACAGATCCCCATGCTCATCCCATCGTCCCCCGTGATTTGTAGGCCGAGGAGAGGTTGAGAGGGGCATTTTTGAGCCGGGTAGGGTAAAATCCATGTTTTGGGGGTTGTGTGTTGATCTACGGTTTCATCGCGTTTCGGACCGATTCGAGGGCATAGATGCATGCTAGGGGCTATAGGGGAGCTTCCCCCTTGTTTTCCCCCTCATCCGTGGATGATCGGGGTGTGGAACGGGTTTTTGGGTTTGTTCCCGCCGGCCCGTTCTCTGGACGATTTGGCAATCCTTCCAGAGACCGCCAGAGCCTTTGACGGCCCAGGGTAGGAACGCCAAAGACTGTTGCAGCCCAAGGTGGGTGCGCTACAGGGCACTATTTTGTCGGTAGGTCCCCAGGTCTTCTGGCGGCCGCACGACAGACCGCCAGAAGAGGTGGCGGCCGAGGTCAGACCGCTAGAGGGCGAGTTGACTGTTGATTTCAGACCGTTGGTTTTTGACCGTTGGGAGTTTTTGGGGTGTGGCGGCCTAAGGTAGCCCGCCACATCCATGTGACGGCCCTATATAGGACCGCCATTTCATTTGCAACCCAGGGTGTGGCGGCCCATTGTTCGACTGCTACAGTCCATGTGGTGGCCCAATTCTGGACCGCCAGACTCTGTGGCGGCCCAAGTGTGGACCGCCAGAGATCTATGTCTGACCGGAGTTATGTTTTGCCGATTCGAGTTCCGGGTGAGTGGATCTTGATCCGCGTACTTAGCCGTGGTCTGACTGATGCCGGGCATCATGTGGGGGCCACACGTGAGGGTGCTGTGGGATCCCGAGAGTTGGTGTTCTCGGCTCGTGGCGCCGTGAGTCGGTGTCGGTACGAGGAGCGGCCCTTGTACTTTGTCCAGTTTAGACGTTGTTTTCCGTTGACTAGAGTCTACTCCTTCAGAGACTCTCCACTAGTCGTAGCCTTCCGATACGCGAGTGGTCCCACCAGGGAGTGGTGGCGAGGTTACCCCGAGAGATGGTTTTTAGACTGGTTTCCGTTGGGCCCCATGTCTTACAGCCAGAGTCCAACAGAGGGGAAAACCAGTCAGAGGGCCAGACCAGGGACGCGCGGTCTGTGTGTGCACACGTGGTTGGGGGTGGTTGGACCCGCGCTGACGAGCGTGACCCTAGCTAGTCAGTTGTTCTGTGTTTACTAGTACGGTGTCCCCGTTCCACCAGGGGTCGAGGGGGACACCCGAGGCGCGGTTTAAGTCGTCAGTGGACGCATCTGACCTTGCTTCTAGTGGGTTGGTACTCCTATCTTTGTCTGGTGGTGACTCTTGGGTTTTCTTTGGCTTTTGTCGGGTTGTCTCGATTTTTGTGCAGTGTGTTCGGTACTAGCCGTCGTAGTAGCTTGTAGTTACTTTTCGTGCGGTTTCTCGATTTACGAGGTGGGGATCGGATGATCCCTACTGAGCCTTATGTTTTGAGGCTCATTCCCTGCGTGTTTTCACCGTGTTTCAGGTGAGACGAGGCTTTTGGGGAGCGCTTAAGAGGCTACACGTGGTTCAGGTGCCCAGGGTTAGTTGCCAGTTGCCAATTCTGAGGTATGCCCTGCGTAGTTGTACTTTTCTCTTTGGACTGTACTAGATGTGGACTACTCTCTGTTTAGAGTGCTATTATTTTTGTGGACCATGTAATTTAATTAATGTTATTTATTACTTCCTGCTTAATTCAATTCATCTGCGTAGCTCTGCAATTATTTTACATTCTTGTGTCTCTCCACACCATCCTTTCAACCCTTCGGAGTCTTCGGGCTCGTGGGTGGCGGTTCGAGATTCGGGCTATCGGGCCTACCCGGTGTTCAGATTTTGGGTCGTTACAGCTGGTATCAGAGCACGGTTGTGGATATATATAAGAATCGTAAATAGTTGCAGTGGTCCACTAGTCCACAATGATGATGTACAGTCGGCACTGGCTTAGGGCATCGTGTGTTTTATTGATTCCGTTATTTTTCGTGTCTTCTATCTATTTGCAGGTAGGCGAGTATGACGTCGAGGTGGAGGACTCGCTCTCAGTAGGGACAGTCGACAGGAGAGAAGGAGGAGCATAGTAGAGTGCCACCAGTTACCAACCAGGCAGTGGATGCAGCGAGAGTTCTGGGGGCCGAGGATTTCTTTCGGAGTATGTTTCAGGCCATGGCTTAGCAGTTTGGCGGTGATGCTGGTAAGGGCTCATCGGCTAGGGGTGGACCCAGTCGTGCTGTGAGGGACTTCTTACAGTTTCACCCACCCTATTATGAGGGCCAGCCAGATCCCGATGTGGCCAGGTGATGGCTTGATGAGATGGAGAGAGTGTTCAATTCCATGTGCTATGTTGAGGAGGACATGGTGATGTTGGCTTGTAACCAGTTGCAGGGGCTCGGGATTGGTGGTCTTCAGAGTGGAAGACGTCCTTTCGATCTTGTCCCCCTTCAGGAGATCGTGTGGAAGGACTTTGTTACGGTCTTTGAGCATACTTACTGCCCATCCTACGTTGGTACGCAGAAGATGCGTCAGTTTTTGGAGCAGGTTCAGGGTGACATGTCAGTGTTGCAGTACAGGGCTTGGTTTATGGAGTTAGGCCGTTATGCTCCCCATATCATGGAGCATGAGGGAGTGAAGATGGAGCAGTTCGTTATGAGTTTGAGGCAGAAGTTGAGGCACCTCTTGATGGCGAATGCTGCTACTGATTTGGAGACAGCGTCTCGTGTGACGGCATCTTTAGAGCTGGATATGCAAAAGGTCCGAGGACCAGGAGACCAGGAGGCCAGGGGCAGTCCCAGTCAGGCCATAGTCAGCACACGGCTACCCAGTAGTATAGTACTTTCCAGCATACTGTGGGTAGTTCGAGAGCATCGACACCGGCAGCGTCAGTGATAGGATCTACGTCTTTTGGCTCCAAGTTCAAGAAGTTTCTCAAGAAGGGCTTTGGTAAGAAGCGTAAGGATCAGAGGCAGGCGTCTTTGGGAAGTGTGCAGTAGCCGGTCCCTTTTCAGCGTCAGGGATCAGTGGGTGGATCGTAGGGATTGTGTCCCCGGTGTGGCGAGTCACATCCAGGCAGGCAGTGCACGACGTCGGTGATTTGTTTCAAGTGTGTCCAGCCAGGGCATATGGTGCACGACTGTCCTCAAAGGCCGCAATAGCAGCAGTTTTCTCAGCAGCAGCAGTACCCTCAGTAGCAGAGGCAGCAGGAGCAGCAGCAGGGGCAGTATCCGCCGCTACCCAGGTCAGCAAGTGTGGGAGGCAAGCAGAGATCCCATGGCCAAATTACACACATGACCAGGGTAGAGGCAGTGACATCACAGCTCATGGAAGGTACTATTCAGATTTTGGGTTGTGCGGCTTGAGTTTTGTTTGATTCTGGCGCGTCTCATTCATTTATTTCGGAGGATTTCGCGCTGAGTATCGAGGAGCCGGTGACCCAGTTGTCTTGTGATTTGGCAGTGGAGTTGCCTTCTGGTGATTTATGATCACTCCGTATTATTTTGATGAGGTTCCTATATGGGTTGAAGGGCGGAGTTTGCTGGGCAGGCTTTATGTGTTGCCACTTCAGGACTTTGTTGTGATTTTGGGAATGGATTGGCTCGAGGCACATCATGCTTTGGTGGATTATGGTTCGAGGAGGGTTTATTTCTAGCGACTTCATGGACCCACCTTCTATTTCCAAGGTATTAGGTCTTCCTCTTCCCGCTTTCTTATTTCGGCTATTAGGGCTCGTCGTTTGCTTGATGCGGGTTGTCAGGATTTTCTCGCTTCTGTGGTCGGGTGGACCTGTCGGAACCGGATGTGGAGAACATTCCGGTGGTGTACGAGTTTCCCGATGTTTTTACTGAGGACCTACCTGGATCGCCTCCCCAACAGGAGATTGATTTTGTGATTGAGATTGTGTCTGGTATGGGACCTTTGTTGAAGGCTCCTTACCGTATGGCTCCCGCTAAGTTGAGAGAGTTGAGGGCGCAGTTGCAGGAGTTGCTGGCCAAGGGGGACATTCATCCTAGCTTTTCCCCTTGGGGTGTGCCAGTGTTGTTCGTGAAGAAGAAGAATGGTAGTCTGAGGCTGTGCATTGACTACCGGCAGTTGAACGAGGTGACTGTTAAGAACAAGTATATGTTACCGCGGATTGATGACTTGTTCGACCAGCTTCAGTCTGCTCGAGTGTTCTCATGGATTGATTTGCGGTTCGATTATTATCAGTTCCGGATTTGAGAGTCTGACGTGGAGAAGACTACGTTCAGCTCAAGATATGGGCATTATGAGTTTTTGGTGATGCCATTTGGGCTCACCAATGCCCCCGCAGCGTTTATGGATTTGATGCAGAGGGTGTTCCATCTTTACTTGGACCAGTTCATGGTCGTGTTTGTGGATGACATCTTTGTGTATTCGCGGTCTGCTGATGAGCATGCGTATCATTTGAGGGTTGTATTGCAGACTTTGTGAGATCACCAGTTGTATGCTAAGCTCAGCAAGTGTGAGTTTTGGCTTCGCGAGGTGCACTTTTTGGGGCACGTGATTTCTGGTGATGGTATTTCCGTGTATCCAGCCAAGGTCGAGGCAGTAATGCAGTGGCCGAGGCCAAGGTCTGTGATGGAGATTCGGAGTTTCTTGGGGCTTGCAGGTTATTACCATAGATTCATTCAGGATTTTTCTCGTGTTACAGTCCCGATGACTAGGCTTACGCGGAAGGATGTGCCGTTTGTCTGGACTGGTGAGTGTGAGCAGTGCTTTATGGAGCTTAGGCGGTTGCTCACCTCGGCACCAGTATTGATGTTACCTTTTGGATCAGGAGATTTTATGGTGTGTACAGATGCTTCTGGGATTGGGTTGGGTGCTGTGCTGATGCAGCACGGTAGAGTGGTGGCTTATGCATCTCGGCAGCTAAAGCCCCATGAGGAGAACTACCCTACCCATGATCTTGAGTTAGCGGCTGTGATCTTTGCATTGAAGATTTGGAGGCATTATCTGTACGGTGAGAAGTTCGAGGTGTTCACAGACCATCATAGTTTGAGGTATTTGTTAACTCAGAAGGACCTCAACCTCAGGCAGAGGCGATGGATGGAGTATATGAAGGATTATGACTTCACCCTGTCTTATCAGCCGGGCAGGATGAACGTCGTTGCCGATGCCTTGAGTAGGAAGGTCGTTATCAGCACCATGATGATGAGGAAGTGGAGGCTCTGGGAACAGATGTCGGCCGTGACATTTAGGCTTAAGGTTCCCCTGGAGTCAGGGTCAGTTGTTCTTGTGAGCTTGACTGTCACGCCTGCGATTCGTCACCAGGTGACAGATGCTCAGCGTACAGACCTTGAGTTGCCCCGGATTTTGGCTTTGGCTGATGTTGACTACGGAGAGGACGGAGCTGTGAGATTCCGTGGTAGGCTGTATGTCCTAGCCGAGGAGCAGGTGAGGCATGCGGTGTTACGGGAGGCTCATGGGAGTCGGTACACTGTGCACCCAGGCGTGACAAAGATGTATCGAAACTTGAAGAGGCAGTTCTGGTGGCCAGGCATGAAGAGAAATATTGCTGAGTATGTGGCCCGATGCCTGACCTGTCAACAGGTGAAAGCAGAGCATCAGCGACCAGGGGGTACTCTTCAACCTTTGGAGGTTCCCGCGTGGAAATGGGACCACGTGACTACGGAATTTGTGGTGGGATTGCCGAGGACTCTGAGTGGGCTGGATAGTATTTGGTTGCTGGTGGATAGACTGACGAAGGTGGCTCAGTTGTTACCTGTCAAGGTCAGCTGGAGTGTGTCCAAGTTGGCTCATCTTTATGTGGAGCGGATCGTACCTTTGCATGGAATTCCCATTTCCATTGTGTCCGATCGAGATCCGCGTTTCACTTCTGGATTCTGGAGGAGTTTCCAGCGAGCTCTTGGCACGGAGTTAGCGTTTAGCTCAGCGTATCATCCTCAGTCAGATGGTCAGTCAGAGAGGAGCATTCAGACGTTAGAGGATATGTTGAGATCTTGTTGCCTAGAATGGCAAGGGAGTTGGATTCACCATCTACCATTGGTGGAGTTTACCTACAACAACGGCTATCATTCAAGCATTAGGATGGCTCCTTATGAGGCGTTGTACGGGCAACCGTGTCGGACTCCACTCGATTGATTTGAGGTTGGTGAGCGTGTTGTGACGGGACCGGAGCTGGAGCAGCAGTGCATTGATGTGGTGCATTTGGTCTGTCAGAACATGTTGGTGGTGCAAAGTTGGTAGAAGAGTTATGCCGATCGGAGAAGGCAACCACTCTATTTTGCGATCGGTGACCGTGTATTTCTGAGGGTTTCTCCCATGAAGGGAGTGATGAGATTTGGACAGCGTGGGAAGTTGAGTCCCCGCTATGTTGGTCCTTTCCTCATCGTGGAGCTCATTGGCGAGGTTACTTATCGGTTGCAGCTACCTCCTGAGTTTACAGCGGTGCATGACGTGTTCCATGTGTAGATCTTGAGGAAGTATATGCCCGATGTTTCTCATGTGTTGGAGGAGTCAGTTTGGCCCGAGGTGACTCCCGATCTGTCTCTACCGGAGTTCCCTATCTGTATTGAGGATCGACAAGAGCAGCACCTACGGAACAAGGTTATCCCGTTGGTTAAGGTGGTATGGCAGCGACACTCTGGTGGTGAGGCTTCTTGGGAGCGTGAGGACGAGATGCGTAAGTAGTTCCCTTACATGTTCGAGTGAGTACCCCTTTTCTTCCCCTGTGCTTTGTTTTAAATTTCGAGGATGAAATTTGTTTAAGGGGGGAGGGCTGTAATATCCCGGACCCTTCGGATCCCTCTTCTTGGGTCTCGGACCCATTTCCTCAGAGATTTTGTTCTCCTTTTACCCGGGGTTATCTTTCGGACATTTTTTGGGTTCGGATCCGTGCGTTTCGGATCTGTTTCGGAGGTCCCGGAACGTGTTCCGCGGTTTCCCGTATTTTTCCCTGACAGGACCTACGGAACCCCATAGCGGGTGAACCGGGTCGTTCACCTACTCAGGAATGGTACCACAGCTATCAGCGCGTTCCAACGATCGCGGCGGTATATTTGTCTATTTTTAGGTATTTTTTGGAATTTCTAAATTTTCTATATAAACCCCTATTTTCTTTTTTCTTTTTCCCTTTCTTCTTCTTTCTTCCTCTTCCTTCTTCCTCCCGTGAGCAACCACCCCCTTCTCTCCCTCTTCGTCCGGTGTGACCACGACGGCGGCCCTCCCCAGCTGCAGATGATAGTGAGGTGACGGCGACAGCGGTGGCGAGGTGATCGTGGCGACGTGTGGCTCGTGAAATTTCGTGAAGGAACGAGGGTTCTAAAAGCTTCTTCTTCGCGTTCGACGGCGTTTCGGTGGAGCTTGTGCTCTATTGAGGTAGGGAGACGGATCCCCATGCTCATCCCGCCGTCCCCCGTCATTTGTAGGCCGAGGAGAGGTCGAGAGGGGCGTTTTTGAGCCGGGTAGGGTAAAATCCATGTTTTGGGGGTTGTGTGCCGATCTACCATTTTGTCGCATTTCGGACCGATTCGAGGGCATAAATGCATGCTAGGGGCTATAGGGGAGCTTCCCCCTTCTTTTCCCCCTCATCTGTGGATGATCGGGGCGTGGAACGGGTTTTTGGGTTTGTTCCCGCCGGCCCGTTCTCGGGATGATTTGACGGTCCTTCCAGAGACCGCCAGAGCCTTTGGCGGCCCAGGGTAGGAACTCCTGAGACTGTGGCAGCCCAAGGTGGGTGCGCCACAGGGCACTATTTTGTCGGTAGGTCCCCAGGTCTTCTGGAGACCGCACGACAGACCGCCAGAAGAGGTGGCGGCCGAGGGTCAGACCGCTAGAGGGCGAGTTGACCGTTGATTTCCGACCGTTGGTTTTCGACTATTGGGAGTTTTTGGGGTGTGGCGGCCTAAGGTACGCCCGCCACATCCATGTGACGGCCCTATATAGGACCGCCATTTCATTTGCAACCCAGGGTGTGGCGGCCCATTGTTGGATCGCTACAGTCCATGTGGTGGCCCAATTCTGGACCGCCAGACTTTGTGGCGGCCCAAGTGTGGACCGCCAGAGATCTATGTCTGACCGGAGTTATGTTTTGCCGATTAAAGTCTCGAGTGAGTGGATCTCGATCCGCATGCTTACCCATGGTCTAACTGATGTCGGGCATCAAGTGGGGGCCACACGTGAGGGTGCCGTGGGATCCCGGGAGTTGGTGTTCTCGGCTCGTGGCGCCGTGAGTCGGTGTCGGTACGAGGAGTGGCCCTTGTACTTTGTCCGGTTTAGACGTTGTTTTTCGTTGACTAGAGAGTCTACTCCTTTAGTGACCCTCCACAAGTCGTAGCCTTCCGACACGCGAGTGGTCCCTCCAGGGAGTGGTGGCGAGGCTACCCCGAGAGATGGTTTTTAGACTGGTTTCCGTTGGGCCCCACGTCTTGCAACCAGAGTCCGGATAAGGGGAAAACTAGTCAGCGTGCCAGACCAGGGACGCGCGATCTATGTGTGCAGACGTGGTTGGGGGCGGTTGTACCTACGCTGACGAGCGTGACCCTAGCTAGTCACTTGTTCTGTGGTTACTAGTACGGTGTCCCCGTTCCACCAGGGGTCGAGGGGGACACCTGAGGCACGGTTTAAGTCGTCAGTGGATGCATCCGACCTTGCTTCTAGTGGGTTGGTACTCCTATCTTTGTCTGGTGGTGACTCTTGGGTTTTCTGTGGCTTTTGTCGAGTTGTCTCGATTTTTGTGCGGTGTGTTCGGTACTAGCCGTTGTAGTAGCTTGTAGTTACTTTCCACGTGATTTCTCGGTTTGCGAGGTGGGGACCGTATGATCCCTACTGAGCCTTGTGTTTTGAGGCTCATTCCCTGCGTGTTTTCACCGTGTTTCAGGTGAGACGAGGCTTCTGGGGAGCGTTTCAGAGGCTCCACGTGGTTCAGGTGCCCAGGGTTAGTTGCCAGTTGCCAGTTCTGAGGTATGTCCCGCGTAGTTGTACTTTTCTCTTTGGACTGTACTAGATGTGGACTACTATCTTTTTAGACTGTTGTTATTTTTGTGGACCATGTAATTTAATTAATGTTATTTATTGCTTCCTGCTTAATTCAATTCATCTGCGTAGCTCTGCAATTTTTTTAGATTCTTGTGTATCTCCACACCATCCTTTCAACCCTTCGGAGTCTTCGGGCTCGTGGGTGGCGGTTCGAGATTCGGGCTATCGAGCCTTCCCGGTGTTCAGATTTTAGGTCGTTACACAAGGTGTTCCTTAGTGATGGGTGAGCGGGTTTTTTCCTATGATTTTAGATGGACGGTGTGACCACAGTTTCCTCGAGTTGGCCTTGAGGGCACAAATATATATGTATATGTAGATGTGATATTTGAGTCAGGTGAAGATAGCCTGCAACCGTGGATGGACCAGGCGAGGAAAGCCTTGTGTGCACAATGCTTAGTGTTTCCCAGGCGAAGACAGCCCGTTGCCAGGCGAAGATAGCCCTAGAGTGTGTGCCTTGGTTAGGACAAGTGTACGGCACTGATGGGTGCAGAGGCGCGTAACCCGTGTTAGGAAGTAGGACACGACCATGCTAACGCGCGTAGAGGCACAGATCCTAGCCAGTCCCTGGGAGAGGTGTGTGTGTGTGTGTTTCCGCCCCACTTGCAGATAGGGTGTGTGTAATGTCCCGAGTTTTTTTGGACATTTTTCAGATGTGGATCCGTGGGTTTCGGATCACTCTCGGGGGTCCCGGAGCGCATTTTGTGGTTTACACGTATTTTTCCCTAACGTGCCTTCGGAACCCCATAGAGGGTGAACCGTTGCGTTCTCCTACTCCGGTACGTTACCAGTGTGTTGAGCGTGTTTCAAGGATTGGGAAAATGATTTTTCCCATTTTTTTATATTTTTACGATTTTCTATAAATAACCCCTTTTTCTTTTCCCTTTTTCCTTTCTTCTTCCTTTTCTCTTCTTCTTCTTCCCATTGAAACCCCCCGCGCTCGACCGTTGCAAGCTTTCTCCCCCGTCCGAGCTCGCGGCGCCTTCTCCCTCTCCTGCTGTGGACGGCGAGCTGAGGTGGCGATGTGGAGATGACGGCGGCAGGGAGGTGATCGTGGCGGTAGCATTCTCACGGCGTGGGCGTGGTGTTCGGGGTTTGAACGTGATTTGGAGATCGGCGGCGATCCGACGGCTTTCGAGCTTCTTTGAGGTAGGGGGACGGATCCTTACCTTCTTTCCCGCCTTCCCTGTGATTTCTAGGTCGAGAAGAGGCCGACAGGGGTGTGATTTGTGCGGGGAGGGTTAAATCCATATTTTGGGCTTGAGCGTCGGATCTAAGATTTTCGGAGGTTTTTGACCGATCTATGGGTATAGAATCATGCTAGGAGGGTTGGGGAAGAGTCCCCCTTTGTTTCCCTATCATCTGGGCATGATTGGGGCGTGGATTGGGTTTTTTTGCCATTCCCGCCGGTTTCGTGCTCGGGTTGGGGTTGCGGTCTTACCAGAGACCGCAACCTCCGTTTGGTGGTCCGGTGGAGGCCACCAAGCATTTTTGAATCTCGGTTGGGGTTAGCGGTCCGCCTGGGATCGCCAAGCTCGGGTTGTGGTCTTGCGACCGACCGCTACCCCTGGGGTAGCGATTAGCCGATGACCATTTCCTGGTCTGGTCAACGCACCTCGGGGTGCGGGTTTTTGACCGTTGGGGGACCCCTGCCTGGTGTCGGTCTAGTTATGGCCATTTCTGGGTGGTTGCGGTCAGCTGATGACCGCTAGGGGAAGGGTAGCGGGCTTGTGATGGGCCGCCATTCAACCCCGTGGTTCGCCCGTTGGCCACCACCGTGTGCTTGGAGGTCTCGAGGAGACCGCTAGGCTCTCTTTACAGTCCAGGGTTGACCGCCTTTGTGTGCTTGGCGGTCTTGAGAAGACCGCTAGGCTCCCTGTGCCTCCGTGTGCTTGGAGGTCTCGGGGAGACCACTAGGCTCACCTTGCGGTCTAGGGTGGACCGCCATTTAGAGAAACGGTCCAAGGAGGACCGCCAATCCGTTTCTTTTCAATCGGTGGTTTCCGTGAGTTGAGTCTTACGTCCAGTGACACGTCCACTAGACGTAACCTTCTTACAGCATGCGTGTGCTGACTTACCCGTGAGTGGTGGAGCGGCTTACCCGAGAGAGATGATTTTTAGGCTGGTTGCCGTAGGGCCCCTTCGCGCAGCCTGAGCCCGGGCTTTGGGGAAGAACCCGCTAGAGGATCTGACCTTGGGCGCATGGTCTGTGTGTGCAGACGTGGTTGGGGGAGTCGGACCTGCGTTGACGAGTGTGACCCCAACTAGTCCTTGTCCGTGGTACTTGTTGTGTGTCTCAGTCTCTGCCTGGGGCGTGTAGGGAGACACTAAGGCGCGGTGTAAGGCGTCAGGGGACGCATCCGGCTTTGCTTCTAGTGGGTGGTGCTCCTGTCTTCTGGTAGGTACGGACCTATTTTTCTCGTCGGACTACGGTCGGTTTGTTCGGTAGGGTATGGCTAGTTATAGAGAGATTTTCTGTTTATTTATTGTTCTTACCGCTGTACTTCTATTATTTAGCTTGTTGTCTTATTTTTCCTCGTTGTGAGGTGGGGGTCAGAGGGATCCCTACCGAGCCTATGAAATGAGGTTCACCACGGTGTTTTCAGGTGAGGCGAGGTCGTCGAGAGGCGCGTCCGAGGTTCAGCTTGGTTCCTGTAGCCGAGGCTAGTTGCCAGTTGCCAGCATCGGGGTATGTCCTGTGTACTTGTACTTTTCTTTCTGTTGACTGTACTTATTTTGGACATGAGATACTTTGGACCTTGTAGCTATTTAGTGAGTATTTATTTAATTCCTATATTTTATTTAGTTCAATATGCTAGTTGTGCAGTTATTTGAGATTCTCTTGTGCCCTCACACCATCTTTTAACCCTTCTGAGTCTTCGGACTCGTGGGTGGCGGGTCGAGATTCGAGTCGTGCCGGTTCCTTTTCGATACTCGGATCCCAGGTCGTTACAGTTGGTATCAAAGTGGGGTTGTGGTGGTACATAAGAACATGAAATGATTGTAGTGGTCCAAAAGGTCCATGAATGTCCTGTATAGTTGGCGACTGGCTTAGGGCCCCGTGTGTTTTATTGACTCCGCTGGTTGTTTTCTTGTTAATAGGGGTTATGGCGCCTTGAAGGAGGACTCGTTCCCAGCAGGGAGAGTCTGGTGGGGGCGAGGAAGGGTAGAGTAGAGCAACGCTTCCGGAAGATGCTGCTGGAGAGGCGAGAGTTCCCGGAGCAAAGGTGTTCTTTAGGGGCATGTATCAGAATGTTCTTCAGCAGCAAGGGGGTGATGTTGGCGAAGGTTCGTCATCCCGTGGTGGCCGTGGCCATGTGCTGAAGGAGTTCTTAAAGTTCCAACCGCCCCTTTTCAACAGGTAGTCAGATCTTGAGGCAGCTCGAGAGTGGCTGGATGACTTGGAGAGGATATTCAGTTCTATGGAGTGTGCTGAGGAGGAGAAGGTGATGTTGGCTAGCCATCGGTTGTAGGGGTCAGCCCGGACATGGTGGACGTTAGAGTGGGGGGTAGCGTTCCAGTCCGGTCCTCTTCGGTAGATCACGTGGTGGGAGTTCACCACGGCTTTTGAGCGTGCTTTTTGTCCATCCTTTGTCCGATCGTAGAAGATGCGTCAGTTCTTGGAATTGACCTAGGAACGTATGACAGTGATGCAGTATCGATCTAGGTTCATCGAGCTGGGGCGTTATGCGCTGCACATTATGACAGATGAGGAGCTGAAGACCAAGTAGTTTGTCAGGGGTTTGAGGCCAGAGCTAAGGCATCCCCTGCTTGCGTCGGGTGTGACCAACCTATATACAACTTGCCGAGCAGCAGCGGCGTTAGAGGGAGACTTGTAGAGGACTCGAGGACAGGGTAGTGCCGGTCAGACGCAGATGGGTCTTAGTCAGTCGACGGCCGTGCAGTAGCAGAGTACTGTCCAGCCCTCAACAGGCAGTTTAGGGGCATCTCCGTCCGTAGCTTCAGCAGCATATTCGTCATCCCTTGGATCGAAGCTTAAGAAGCTGTTCAAGGACATTGGTTTTGGTAGGAGGTGTCAAGATCGTAGAGTTCAGGGGAAGGTGACAGCGAGCAGTGTTTAGCAACCCACACCCTACTAGTGCCAGGGCTCAGTGAGTGGTTCTCGGGGCACATGTCCTCGGTGCGATAATTCTCATCCTGGTAGATAGTGCTCGACGCCCGTGATATGCTTCAGGTGTGACCAGCAGGGGCACATGGCACGTGACTGTCCTCAAAGACCACGTCAGTCGCACGAGTTTCAGCAGCAACAATAGTTTCATCCCCCGCAGTTACCACCACAGCCGCAGTTGTGCCAGCAGCAGGGGCAGTTTCCACAGTTGACGCAATCGGCTACTGTAGGGAGGCAAAGATCCCGAGGCCAAGTTACGCATATGACCAGAGCGGAGGGCGAGGCGTCGCAGTTGGTGGAAGGTGCTATTGCGATTATGGGTTATGCGGCTTGAGTTTTGTTTGATTTTGGTGCGTCCTATTCGTTCATTTCAGAGGATTTCGCTCAGAGTGCCGAGGAGTCGGTGACTGAGGTGTCTTGTGACCTGGCAGTGGAGTTGCCTATCGGTGATTTCATGCTTACCCCGTATTGCCTTGAGAAGGTGCCTGTGTGAGTAGATGGGCGGAACTTACCTGCCAGGCTTTATGCATTACCACTTCGAGACTTTGATGTGATTTTAGGCATAATATGGCTCGAGGCCCATCGTGTCGTGGTGGATTGCAGCTTGAAGAGGGTCTACTTCTAGCATCCTAGCAGACCCTCCTTGTACCTCCAAGGTATCTGGTCTTCCTCTCCCCATTTTCTTATTTCGGCCATTAAGGCCCGTATATTGCTTGATGCGGGGTGCCAGGGTTTTCTCGCTTCGATGGTCATGGTTGATCAGCAGTGTCAGAAAGTGGAGGATATTTCGATTGTGTGTTAGTTTTCTGATATTTTTCCCGAGGAGTTGCCAGGGTTGCCACCACAGCGGGAGATTGATTTCGTGATTGAGGTGGTACCAGGTACAACGCCTATGTCGAAGGCCCCTTACCGAATGGCACCGGCTGAGTTGAGAGAGTTGAAGGCGCAATTGCAGGAGTTGTTGGCCAAGGGGTATATTCGTCCTAGCTTTTCCCCTTGGGACACACCCGTGTTATTTGTGAAGAAGAAGGATGGTAGTCTGAGGTTGTGTATCGACTACCGACAGTTGAACCAAGTGACTATTAAGAACAAGTATCTGTTGTCTCGGATTGATGACTTGTTTGATCAGCTTCAGTCGGCCCAGGTGTTTTCAATGATTAATTTGAGGTCGGGTTACTACCAGCTGCAGATCCGAGAGTCTAACGTTGAGAAGACTGTGTTCCGCTCGAGGTACGGGCATTATGAGTTTTGGTGATGCCGTTCGGGCTCACCAATGCCCCCGCAGCGTTTATGGATTTGATGCATAGGGTGTTCTGTCCGTATCTGGACCAGTTCATGGTCGTGTTTGTGGATGACATCCTTGTATACTCGCGGTCTGCGGAGGAGCATGTGCATCATTTGAGAGTCGTGTTGCAGACCTTGCGAGATCACAAGCTATATGCCAAGCTCAGCAAGTGTGAGTTTTGACTGCGAGAGGTGCACTTCTTGTCGCGTGATCTCTTGTGATGGTGTTTCCGTGGACCCAGCCAAGGTCGAGGCTGTGGTGCAATGGCCGAGGCTGAGTTCTGTCACGGAGATTCGGAGCTTTTTGGGGCTTGTAGGATATTATAGAAGATTTATCCAGCATTTTTCCTGCATTGCGGCCCCGATGACCAGGCTTATGCAGAAGGATGTGCCATTTGTCTGGGTAGAGGAGTGTGAGCGGAGCTTTATAGAGCTGAAGAGATTGCTCACTACCGCTCCGATGTTGGTGTTACCTTCAGGTTCGAAAGATTTTATGGTGTGTACGAATGCTTCCTGGGTAGGTTTGGGCACCGTGCTGATGCAGCATGGTAGAGTTATGGCGTATGCATCTCGTCAATTGAAGTCACATGAGGAGAACTACCCCACTCATGATCTTGAGTTGGCAGCAGTGATTTTCTCCCTAAGATCTGGAGGCACTATCTGTACGGTGAGAAGTTTGAGATTTTCACTGACCATCAGAGTCTGAGGTATGTGTTTACCTAGAAGGATCTTAACCTCAGGCAGAGGAGGTGGATGGAGTACATGAAGGATTATGATTTCACTCTTTCGTATCAGCCTGACAGGATGAATGTCATGGTTGATGCCTTGAGCAGGAAGGTGTTGGTCAGTCAGATGTTGTTGCGGAAGTGGAGGTTATGGGAGTAGGTGCCAGCCATGACTTTTAGGCTTAAGATCCCACAGGATCAGGGTTCGGCTGTTCTTACGAGCCTGACTGTCACGCCAGCTATTCGTCGCCAGGTGACGGAGGCTCAGCGTGCGGACCCTGAGCTACCTTGAATTTTGTCGATGGCTGAGGTGGAGTTTGGTGAGGATAGAGCTATGAGGTTCCGAGGTAGGCTGTACGTCCCAGCCGAGGAGCAGGTGGGACACGCGGTGTTAAGAGAGGCTCATGGGAGCCGGTACGCCGTGCATCCGGGATTGAAGAAGATGTACCAGAATTTGAAGAGGCAGTTCTGGTGGCCTGGGATAAAGAGAGATGTTACAGAGTTTGTGGCCACGTGTTTGGTTTGCCAACAGGTGAAAGCTGAGCACCAGCGACCGGGTGGTACGCTTCAGCCCTTGGAGATTCCTGCGTGAAAGTGGGACGATGTGACCACTGATTTTATGGTTGGGTTACCAAGGACTTCTAGTGGGCATGATAGTATTTGGTTGCTAGTGGATATGCTGACAAAGACAGCTCGGTTGTTGCTAATCAAAGTCAGTTGGAGTGTGCATAAGTTGGCCCGTTTGTATGTGGAGCGGATCGTTTCGTTGCATGGAGTTCCCATCTCCATTGTGTCCGATCGTGATCCTCGCTTCACTTCGGGATTCTGGAGGGGCTTCCAGACAGCTTTAGGCACGGAGTTGGCTTTTAGCTCGACGTACCATCCTCAGTCGGGCGATTAGTCTGAGAGGACCATCTAGACTTTGGAGGACATGTAGAGGTCGTGTTGCCTGGAGTGGCAGGGGAGTTGGACCCACCATTTGTCATTAGTGGAGTTTGCCTATAACAACAGCTATCATTCGAGCATTGGTATGGCTCCATATGAGGCATTGTACGGGCGACCTTGTCGGACTCCTCTTGATTGGTTCGAGGTGGACGAGTGTGTCTTGATAGGACTGGATTTGGTGCAGCAGTGCACTGAAGAGGTGCAATTAGTCCGGTAGAAGATGTTGGCGGTGTAGAGTCGGCAAAAGAGTTATGCCGATCGGAGAAGGCAACCCCTCAACTTTGCTGTAGGAGATCGGATGTTTTTGAGGGTCTCTCCCATGAAGGGTGTAATGCGCTTCGACAAGCGTGGGAAGTTGAGTCCCCGCTACATTGGTCCTTTTCCCATTGTTGAGCGTATTGGTGAAGTTGCTTATTGGTTGTAGTTACCACCGGAGCTAGCCGTTGTGGTTAACATGTTCCACGTGTCTATGCTGCGGAGGTATATGCCCAATGACTCCCATGTCTTGGAGGTTTCCGTTTGGCCCGAGGTGACCCCAGATTTATCCCTACCGGAGTATTCTATCCCCATTAAGGATCGGCGTGAGCAGCACTTGAGGAACAAAGTTATTCCCCTGGTTAAGGGGGTTTGGCAACGTCACTCTGGTGGCGAGGTGTCGTGGGAGTGAGAGGAAGAGATGCGGCGGTTGTATCCCTACATGTACGATTGAGTCTTCTCCCCAGATCTTATGTTGTTCTTAATTTCGAGGATGAAATTTGTTTAAGGGGGGAGGGATGTAATATCATGGGTTTTTCAGACATTTTTCAGATCTGGATCCGTGGGTTTCAGATCACTTTCGGGGGTCCCAGAGTGCATTTTGTGGTTTATATGTGTTTTTCCCTGACGAGCCTTCGGAACCCCGTAGAGGGTGAACCATTGTGTTCTCCTACTCAGGGACATTACCAGTGTGTTGAGCGTGTTCCGAGGATCGGGAAAATGATTTTTCCCAATTTTGTGTATTTTTAGGATTTTTTAGATTTTCTATAAATAACCCCCTTTTCTTTTCTCTTTTTCCTTTCTTCTTCCTTTTCTCTTCTTCTTCTTCCCGTTGAAACCCCCGCGCCCGACCGTTGCAAGCTTTCTCCCCCGTCCGAGCTCACGGTGGCCTCTCCCTCTCTGACTGTGGACGGCGAGCTGAGGTGGCGGTGTGGTGAAGACGGCGGCGGCGAGGTGATCGTGGCGGTAGCATTATCGCGGCGTGGGCGTGGTGTTCGGGGTTTGAACGTGATTTGGAGATCGGCGGTAATTCGGCGGATTTTGAGCTTCTTTGAGGTAGGGGGACGGATCCTTACCTTGTTTCCCGCATTCCCCGCGATTTCTAGGCCGAGGAGAGCCGAGAGGGGTTTGATTTGTGCCGGAGGGTTAAATCCATATTTTGGGGTTGAGTGCCAGATCTAAGATTTTCGGAGGTTTTTGACCGATCTATGGGTTTAGAATCATGCTAGGAGGGTTGGGGAAGAGTTCGCCTTTGTTTCCCCATCATCCGGGGATGATTGGTGCATGGATTGGGTTTTTTTTGCCATTCCCGTCGGTTTCATGCTCGGGTTGGGGTTGCGGTCTTACCAGACACCGCAACCTCCCTTTGGAGGTCCGGAGGAGGCCGCCAAGCATTTTTGAATGTTAGTTGGGCTTAGCGGTCCGCCTGGGACCACCAAGCTTGGGTTACGGTCTTGCGACCGACAGCTACCCCTAGGGTAGCAGTCAACCGATGACCATTTCCTGGTCTGGTCAACGCATCTCGGGGTGCAGGTTTTTGACCTTTGGGGGACCCCTGCCTGGTGGTGGTCTAGTTACAGCCATTTCTGGGTGGTTGTGGTCAGCTGATGACTGTAGGGGAAGGGTAGTGGCCTTGCGATGGGCCGCCATTCAACCCCGTGGTTCACCCGGTTGGCCACCACCATGTACTTGGCGGTCTCGAGGAGACCGCTAGGCTCTCTTTACAGTCCAGGGTTGACCGCCTTTGTATGCTTGGCGATCTTGAGAAGACCGCTAGGCTCGCTATGCCTCCGTGTGCTTGGCGGTCTCGAGGAAACTGCTTGGCTCACCTTGCGGTCCAGGCTAGACCGCCATTTGGAAACACGGTCTAGGGAGGACCGCCAATTCGTTTCTTTTCGATCGATGGTTTCCGTGAGTTGAGTCTTACCTCCAGTGACACGTCCACTAGACGTAGCCTTCTTATAGCAAACGTGAGAGTGGTGGAGCGGCTTACTCGAGAGAGACAGATTTTAGGCTGGTTGTCGTAGGTCCCCTTCGCGCAGCCTGAGTCTGGGCTTTGGGGATGAACTAGCTAGAGGATCTGACCTAGGGCGCATGGTCTGTGCGTGCACACGTGGTTGGGGGCGTCGGACCCGCGCTGACGAGCGCCACCCCAACTAGTCCTTATTCGTGGTACTTGTTGTGTGTCTCAGTCTCCGCTTGGGATGTGTAGAGAGATACTGAGGTGCGGTGTAAGGCATCAGGGGACGCATCCGGCTTTGCTTCTAGTGGGTGGTGCTCCTGTCTTATGGCAGGTACAGACCTGTTTTTCCCGTCGGACCGCGGTTGGTTTGTTCGGTATGATACGGCTAGTTATAGAGAGATTTTCCGTTTATTTGTTGGTGTTACTGCCATACTTCTGTTATTTAGCTTGCTGTCTTATTTTTCCTCGTTGTGAGGTGGGGGTCCGAGGGATCCCTACTGAGCCTATGAAATAAGGCTCACCCCTATGTTTTCAGGTGAGGTGGGGTCGTCGAGAGGCGCATCCGAGGTTCAGCGTGGTTCTTGTAGCCAAGGCTAGTTGCCAGTTGCCAGCCCTGGGGTATGCCCCGTGTACTTGTACTTTTCTTTCTGTTGACTGTACTTATTTTGGACATGAGATACTCTAGACCTTGTAGCTATTTAGTGAGTATTTATTTAATTCCTACATTTTATTTAGTTCAATGTGCTGGTTCTACAGTTATTTTAGATTCTCTTGTACCCTCACACCATCCTTTAACCCTTCCGAGTCTTCGGGCTCGTGGGTGGTGGGCCGAGATTCAAGTCGTGTCGGTTCCTTTCCGATACTCAGATCCCGGGTCGTTACAGTGTGGCATGTATGTAGGAGACTTGAGAGTTGGATCCGCCGGTTAAGGTTGAGTTATCGACAGCTCTGTCGTGGCCCTTCTGGCGTGCGATCTAGTTTCCCATGACAGGGAGGTCATGGTCTTTCTTGCTGGTATGACACTGATGTACCCCTGTAGTAAGGAGGTGATCCGCCCGCGAGATGAGGTTGTGTTCAAGACCCTGTGGCCTTAATTAAGATCTCTTCTGAGAGGTTTTATAAGCTAGCGCCTTCACGATAGTAGGGTCATGATTTTCGACGGGTAGTTGTTGTTTCGAGGTGAGGCTGAGGGTTCTTTCTGACTTCGAGGGAGCATGTGCGAGCTACTCGGTAGTATGGTTCATGGAGTTAGCGAGGACTCAAGGTATTGTAGGTAATTTAGTAAATTGTGTTATTTTTCCTTTGGTTACCCATTGTTGTTACTATTGTTATTATTGTCATCCTTGTGATTATCATGCTGTTTATTGTGGTTACTGGTGGTGGGGATCCGTGGGACCCCTACTGAGCTGATGAAATGAGGCTCACCCCTACTTTTTAGGTGCGGCGCTCTCTCTCGAGCTTGCTGTAGCACTTGGTTGGTCGCTAGAAGACAGCTTGTCAGTGTCAGGGTATGTCCCACAGCAGTGCACGTTCTCTTTTTAGTTGACTATACTTGTGGACTGGACTCTGTAGTTGAGTTGTTTAATTATAAAATGTTAATTTTATTGGTGTTACTAGATTATTTAATTCTGCAATCTAATTCTAGCAATTGTTTTAAGTTTCAATGTATCTCCACAACACCCAATTAACCCTTCCGAGCCTCTGTTTGCGATGGGTTTTATCCGACCATCTTATCGTTTTATTTCGTGTATATATGTAAATATGTACATATATACATGTCTTATTTCACGTGTCGATCAACCAATTAACTAACTGGTAATTAACTGACTGATTGACGACGCGGGCGTGCCAATCACATGAGTGATAATTTTATGATGCACTCATTCTGACCCGTGTCGGGCGAATGTGAGGTTCGGTCGGGACCAGCAGTCCGCCATACCATAAAGGCTATGGCGTTAATTACATCCCCCACGAGGAGGGAACACCTTTGATTAATTGCCGAGATGAAGGGCTGTCGAGGCCGGAATAAAGGATACAGAGCATGCGAGTGATCATACGAGATGCTATGATTGACTACACACGATTTATTTGGGTGGGCCTCGGTACATGGCGGAGGACTTAGGCCCGAAGGCCACCTTCACGCGTAACAAGACCTCTGATCAGGCATAGCCCGACCTTCCGGCAATGTCATTTGATATACCGAGGAGGCGCACACTCAAGCATGCATTGACGCGACCTGAATGCCTGGACTAAGGCATAACGGCGAAAACTCGAGACATATCAATTCAAGCTCGAACAAGCTAAATTATTCAGTTCACTGATCAAAGAGTTTACTTCATTTTTTATGGTTGACACCAGAAATCGTCCCGAGAGCGGGGAAGGGACTGGAACGACACAACGACATGATTTGGCATGAAACCGGTGCAACGCTTGCGAAGATAGGGGCTAAAATGCTTGAAACGGCGCCTTGAAACGTAGGTAAATGGCTTAAAACGGTGCCGAAAACCGTAGGTGAATGGAAAAGATGTGTTAAACGGGCGCGGCCTGATTGGGGCGCGTCGGGAAGGGCGCGCCGTTTTAAGGCGCGCCGGGAAGGGCGCGCCGTTTAAGGTGTGCCATGCATGAACGGTGCCGATTTAGCCCAATTTCTCGGACACCAAGATTTTCGTTGGTTTATTTATGGATTTATTAAAATGTTTTGAGAGATTTTGAAAGTTGATTGAGTAGATTATTCGTGGATCGGTCCCAAGCCATCCAAAAGTTAAGTCACGGGCTCGCGCGAGGTTCATACTCGAGCGCGGCGATCATTCCGAGTTTGGACTCGTTCAAGCCAGAATTTTGGCAGCATCTCCCCATCCCGGAGGATTTGTCGGGGAGAAGCGGGGAGTGCTCACGTGGCGGAGCAACCCCTAAAGGTCGGGTGGCACAATGGCGGCCGGCAAAAACCCGAACGGAGAGGAAAACCCCGAGGTCAAACCTGCTAGGGGCACCAAATCCGTGGGCGGCAGTGAGCGGATGAGTTGACTCATGACGGGAGCGAAAACCCCGAGGGCCAGCCTGCGAGGGGCACGCAACCCGAGCCAACACAATACTCGAATTGGGACGACCGATCTGGGAGGAAACCCCGAGGGCTAGCCTCTGAGGGGCACGCAACCTACGGCCACCACAGAGCCCACTAGTGGGGCTGTGGATTTGTAGTGTTGGGATTAACCCAATTTCTGTGTGCTCACTGGCCTTCTGAAATCCATTATTGACAAATAGACTCATCGAACCGAGCAGTCAGGATGAAAGATCAAGGGAATGTTCCCCCTCCCCGGGTTACCGAACCCCACTAATGAAACAGCAGAACAGCACGGCGAGAACACTCGTATAATTAGCAGGCCAACGCTAATGCCTGTAGATACGCATACGTACATGCATGTGATCGTTCACAAATTAACGCAACATTCATCAGTCGATGCCTAGAAAATAATGACGGGAATGTGGGGACGGCCTGGTCTCCCTCCGTTCATGGTCGAGAACAGAAAGGGTATTAGGAGGACAGCCCAGACAGGTTGAAGGAACACGCGTATAGACTCACCTCACACGGTGAAAATCCTTGACATTCGATCGGAAGAGAAACCCCCGGGGAGGGGGATTAATGTAGCCCCTACCATAGTAGGGCATGTAGCGTCGAGGGAGACGGAACGGGAAGAAAATCATTCAGACAGAGGAACGCACGGAGCTTCGCATTCATCCTCCACGGTGCCGGCATCGCTGCAGGGCGCCGTTTCACCGGCTATAAGGAAAGGGGAAAAGCAACAGGGAAGAAGGGAGATCCAGAGGAAGGAGAAGGCAACATTCATTCACGATATGAACAACAGAAAAGGGAAGTGCACAGAGCATCATTCCGGCGCCGGCGTTGTCGCTCGGCCACCGTTTACATTAATAGACGAGACTCGTTACAGACGAAGAGAAAGAACAGAGGTGCTGGTGAAGGAGGGGAGGTCAGGCTCGTATCATCGCCCCTCCCCTCACTCACTTACATTGTATTAGAGAAAACCGAAGATGAAACGAAGGGGGTCCGCCGGGAGAAAACACGGGAAACCCACCTAGGTAGATGAGAAACGGATGCTCTCCTTCTCCGATTCCGGGAGGCTCGGGTGGAGTGGGGTGGCGGCCGCCGAGAGGCTCAGACGGAGGCTTCTTCAGACCGAAAAACCCTCGACCCCTCTCTCTGGACCTCTCTTCTTTCTTTCTAATTCTCCTTTCTTTTCTTTTGATTTCGCCTTTTCTCTTTTTCCGTCGAAGACAGGCTATATAGCCTTCTTCTAATCCGGCGCCCCAGGGAGGGGCGCGCCAGATTCGATGGCGCCGGGACACACGGCATTAGCGCGCCGGATTGATGGCGCCGGGACACCCCCGATTGGCATTAGCGCGCCGGATTGATGGCGCCGTATTAAAGGGCGCCGACATTCCTTCACGCGCCGTTTTAACTTGTTTGCTCGGCGCGGCTCGGCCGGTGGGTCCGGGGATGATTCCGGAAGCTCCCGTTGACTGTTCCTTCCGCGCTGGCCTTTGCAAAACCTTGACGTGGTGTCGAGGAAGCTCTCGATATGACGAACAGCCTTGATCAGACCTCCGCGTGTGTCTGGCCCGATCATACGGATATCCTGTTGACACGGCCTTCGACACTGTGATTTGTGCTTCTGGTCGAGACGGACTCGTGCTCGAGGCTTCTTGGCGGGACGGTGTTGCATCCCGGATGATTCTGCCCTGAATGGCAATCAATTGGCCACTAATGGGCCCATTATGACGAGGAGCCGAACCCATGTCGGGTGATCGGGGCCCTCTGCTGACAGAACCTTCGGCCCCTTGTTATGGACGGCCGGGGACGTTTTTCCTCCTTAGGAGAGCCATTGGGTAGACCGTCGTCCTTGGTCGGGCGACGGATGTGGGGTAGCGGCATGACGAGGTCGATGCCGGATCATTGGGCAGGCTTGATCGCGCTGCCGGTTGGTTGTGGGTTCATTCCGACTCTCCTAAGGTGAAGTCCCCGGTGTTCCCTTCAAGGTGGCTCGGGGCTCTGGCAGCTTAAAGAATCTTTAGTAGGTTGATCTTCATCGGCTTCTGTGCTTCAGTGGGCCGTATCATTCGTCTTTGCGGCTTGGTCGCCGAAGGATCATATTTTGAGTGCCAACAAATGCCCCCCAGACGTAGGCGATGCAAGTGAGGCAGGAATGCGGCAAGGCCTACGGATGAGCTTCGTTTGGTTGACAGAAGCTCGAACGGCACTTAATTCTGGCTTCGGATGTTAATCCGGCGCCGTAAGAGGTTTGACCAGCGCCGCTTAGAACGGCGTGCCCATTGCTTAAAACGGCGCCGCTTAAAGCGGCGCGCCCTTAGGCTGGGGAGGTTGAAACGGCGCGCCCCTCACGGCGCGCCAATTGCTTAAAACGGCGCGCCCCGGGGCGCGCCGTTTTAACAGGGGTGGAGCCCCCCTATATATTGTTTCGTTCTTCATTTTTTCTTCACAGCCCCTTCATTTGTGAAAATTTCTTCTCTCTCTTCATTCCTCTCCACCGCGGCGCCGAGTGGCTCTGGGTTTGGGCGATTTCGCCCTGTGAGCGGGTGAGTTGAGTGTTATTCTGTTCGGGTTCTGAACCCATTCTTCGGGCCCCGGGAGGCTCCTAGTAGGACTTGTCCTCGGAGTTAAATCCCCCGGGTGTCCCGTTTGGCCTTGGCTTAGTGCCTATGGCTACTTTTAGGGGCTGCTCCCTCAGTGGACGGCTTCCACTTCTCTTTTGGCAAACCCTCGAGCTGAGGAGATGCTGCCGAAATTTTGTCAGAAGTCTTGCTTTGATCAACTGATTTCTGACTTTGCTCGTTCTTTTCTGGACGTTGTTTTGCAGATAATATGGCATCCGACCCTTCTTCCTCTGCATCCCGGGTCGCTGTGACATGGGGGAATGTCCATTCCCTTGATCGGGGGCTTAGACATGTGGCTGTGGTGGCTGAGTCCTCGGACTCAGAGACCGACACTGTCGACACTGGCCGCCTATTGATTCTTGACGGCAACCACTTCAAGTACGATCGAAGGGATGGCGTCAGACTGGACCATCCTAAGGACAAGCATCTGATGGCGTTCCTTGAGCGCTTCAACCTCGGAGGGAAGCGCGATTTAATTCTCGTCCGTCGAGCCGAGGGAGCCCTACTGGCGGAGAGAGACAGTTTGACCGAGTCAGTCACTCACGGCATGCCTATATATGTCCCGGGGGAGTCCAGAAAGTGGGGAGCCGTGCTCGGAGTGCAAGAGTTATCCCCCGAGGCTGGGATGCTGACGAGAGCACCGCAGTATACCCCAGCTCGCTGGAATGAAACTGCCGGACGTGTTGACAGGGAGAAGCCCGTATACGGTTTATTCCTCGGCCCGCTTCATTGGGGATACCGAGACGAACCTTTTCTTTTAGACTGCTTGGCAGTCCGGTTCAAACATCAGATTTAGTGGGGTGGTTTGGAGAGCTCAAAGCCACCGACGCTCACGCCTTCAGACCGGGGGCAGTTGAATTCACAGACTTTGTGTTGCGGCAGTACGCCCCCATCCTGGTGCATGCTGGTGTATACCAGAGTGTATATGCTTCCCGGTACAGGTACCCGATCTCCCGAGGTCTGTGCTGTGGGATGATTGAAGTCTTCTGCCCAGAGTACAACACTTTTTATACTGCAGAAGGTGAGACTTCTTTGGACCTATGGAGCCTTTCTCAGCTGAGCGGCTTGCCGATAGATGGGGAGCCGTATGAGGAGGTTTGTTTTCCAGACTGGCTGAAAGACCAGACCGACGGTGAGGGCAGATATTTCACGGGCTTCGCTTACCGCTACCTCATGAAGGCATATCGCACCCTGCTGCGCCTGACGCTTGACTCGCGGGAGGCGCGGAAGCCTGGCGAAAAGAGACGCGTGCGGATGGGCACGTGGCTTCAGTATTTCTTCGGTGGGGAGCAGCAGTACGAGGACTTCCCCACGGTGGTTCCAACAGCAGTGGCGCGGAAGAAGAGGGCTCGACGCCAAGCGACATATCCTGCTGTCTCAGGGAGAGGGCGGCAGGTCGGCCCGAATCCCACAGGAGTTGACGCAGTTACACATTGTGCTGCGTATCTGACATATTGGCTTTGTTCATTCGCCCTCCCTCAAGGGGACGAGACAGTAATCAGACCGGAGGCTATTTACCCTGCCTGTTTAATGGCTTGGGGGACGAAGCTATCCCTGTGTCCTGTGGCTCTGTGCCTCATATATAAAATGTTGGGGGATTTGCACAAGTTGCGCATCCCCAGAAATTTGCGGACAGTTGGTCCCATCCACTTTTTTAATGCCTGGGTCTGCACCCTATTTCCTGAAGCAGCTCCTCGGTCGATGCAGTCAGATCGTCCTTTGCCTCGGATGATCGAATTTGCCAGTGCTGAACCGTCCTCACTGGCGGATCAGCTTTTTGCTATTCAGAGAAAGTTGACTACAGTTCCAACAGATTCCCCTGGCGTTCTGCACTTTTGGAGCTTGGCTGCCAGCTCTAGCCCTCTTGTCAACAGGATGCGGCAATGCCGATTATTTGAGACAGAGGAATTTATTCATCAGCTGACTGGGTCGAAGAGCACAAGGCCCATCTTGGAGTCGGAACTGGTTGATTGGGCGCTGTCTATTCGCCCCAGTGTTCTTGTCTTCAGGAAGAGCGGCTTACTGTGGCTGGAGCCGTATTATCCCTTTCGTTTTGGCCGGAATTTTGGGTACGACCAGCAAATCCCTTCTTCTTCAGCCCGGTTCAATCTGCCGAATAGACATCGGGCTGGTCAGACGACTACGATGAAGCCCGCGCATGGTGGGACTACTTCCATCGTCGGGAGGACGTGTCATTCAGGGTGCCAACCCCGGCCCGTCTGCCCCGAGTGACTCCAGACTTCATCAAGTGGTGGAATGCGCGAACGGGCTTCTATCAAAACTTCCGGAAAGACTGCTGGCATAGTGCCGAGCGTCGCTTCCTAGATTCGCAGCGGGAGCCTGTTTTGGATGTTGATCCATCCTATTTGAAGAAGCTGAAGTCCTGGTCCAACACCGAGGTGATGGCATATGTAGAAGCAAGGAAAGCTGTGAAGGGCAAGTCGTCCCGAGCTGACCCGAAGATGCCAGAGATCCAGAGGGATGATTATATCAAGACTCTCTGGGGGCTGTGCCGGGTTAGCAGTGACCGGATTGCTCTTTAGACAATCCCCCTTCCGGTGGAAGAACCTCTTCCTAGTGTGGCGAGCTAGCGCCCAGAAATCGACCATTTTCATCCCTACCGGACCTTCATCAGGAGGGAAGACAGGCGGGCTGACTTATATTCCAACACCCCCTGGATATTCGCCCTGCTTCATTCTCATGGGCTTTCAATTTCTGGTCCACTAGAAGCCATCCGGGACCATCAGCTACTCATATCTTTCAAGTATGTCAACGGCTGGGGATTCGACCACTTGAGCTTATATCATCACTTGTCATCCCGTGGCCATGAGGACTTGGCTCAACGGACGGAGAAAAGTGAAACAATTGGTGATGTGTGCTGGCTCATCCGCTAGGCGGCTTCCCGGGACAAGGCGCCAGTACTGCTTTACTGGCCGCTTAGTCCCCGATATACCGGGCTGCCAGGTAATGCTTGATTTCTTCTTTAGCCCTGAAGCTGCTTCTTCTATAGTCAGTGTGCATCTTCTCACCTATGTGCTTTTGCAGCTCACCTTTCTATGGAGGCGAGCCGACATTGTAGGGAGTTGATATCTAAGGCGCAGAAGCCTTCATATTTTAATATTTCAGAGCCAGCTCCGACTACGACACCATTACTCCTTGGGGATTCGCGAAAGCGAACCAGGTCCCAGGTCAGGGAGGACATCAGTAGGGCCAAGAAAGCCAAGAGGGCAGAGTCCCGCGCTACTCAGGCACGTCGGAGGAAGGCTGCTGAAGAGGAGCCCACGGTTCCCCTTCCTCGGGTTTCGTCATTCTCTGAATTTGAGGCCGCCTGGACGCATGGGCCTGAGGGCGAAGGTGACTTCTTATTCTTGCCTGGCTTGTTTGTTTATTTCCGCTGCCCTGGCTGATCATCCTTCCTTTTAGTAGCTGCTGGCACTACCTCTGCCGTTGTTGGGTTGGAGGCGGCAACCGGAGCTGCTGCTGGGGAGAGAGAGGAGGAAGCCCCCTCGGCCTCCGCTGAGGGTGGCTTGCCTTCACCGACACCCCATCGAGAAATAGAAGGTAATTTACAGCATGCCGATAGAGCTTGGTGGCATATTGTGGTTTCAGTCGGGTCTTGACCATTTATTGTCTTTCAATTCCAGTCGATGTTCGACCTACGCTGCTCCCTGAGGTCGGTGCCACGGCAGGGGTTGCCATCGGAGAGCAAGGGCTTCCAAGGGACCAGCCCCTGAATATTCTACCGACGGATGCTCCCGAGGCGGAGACTGTTGAGGAGATTCTGGATAGAGGGCTTCCTCCTAGCAGCACGGCTCCCGCTCAGGTATCGGAGGTTTGAGAACAAGCAGAAGAATCATCCTCCTCTGAACAAGTTGATTATGGTGGCGGCTCCGGCGACGACGAGGGGTTCCCGATGGTCGACACCGAGGCTGAGGACGCTGGGGCTTCTTCAACTTATGAGAGTGATCTGTTGACGTTTAGCCCTCCGAGGCTATTGGGAGCCGAGCACGGGCCATCATACCCGACTGCAGGAGAAGGGCCAGAATCTTCAGAGGCCACTTTTGGAGGCCTAAATATAGTGCCGGTCGAGGTAGGAAGTATTCTGATTCCCGCCTGCAGCACTTCTTTTTATTTCCAAGCCAACTGGCTGATGTACGTATGTGCAATGCAGGCTGAGGCGGTATCACCAGCTGTAATGATCCGCATACCCCTTCCTGGCGTGGATATTAGTCAATCGGCTCTTCCACCTGTTGTGCGGCCCATCGCCCTGCGGCTTCCACGGACCTATGCTGCTGCAGCGGCCTCAGGGGAGCCCGGTGTGACTGCCGAGGTTGGCGGCCTGATCGAGGTTGCGGGGACTTAAGCCCTGGTTGCCGGCGAAGAGCCACTGCTGAAGCCAAGTGCTCTCCCGGAAGTAGAAGCGGGGGAGATTATTGCGGAAGAAGCTGAAGCCTTATCGATTATAGACAGCTCCCCTCTGCTGACGACCCGTGAGACTGCTCGGGAGGAGCAAGCACCCTCAGCCACTGAGACGGCCGTCATGACTTCGCCCCAAAGGGCAGGAAAGGAAATTATCGTCATAGAGTGTCACGCCCCGAGAGCGGAAGATACCCGGAGACGCGTGACGAGTTTATATCAATCATGTCAATCAGAGTATTAGTGTATTCGACACCAAAATCAGAGATGCACAAAAATAAAGATAACCCAATCCTTTATTCCTTCATAAGAATATGTCTATTACAAACCCTTGAAGTACTAACTAAAATAAAGGAAAAAAAAATACAAGGTTGACTCAAGAAAATATGAAAAAGACTAGATAACACGGAAGAAGCTCTATCCCTTTCACTCTTGATTTTTCCCATCCGTTTGAGTTCCCTCTTCGTCGGACTTACCTGAAAAGTAGGGAAACACTAGGTGAGCGAACGCTCAGTAGGAAATTATATCTCAAGAACTAGCAATGGGTTTAAGTAATTACATCTTTCATGAATGCGCTATAGCTATGCATGCTCGCAAAATGACAAGATAGAGAGAGTGTATAGTAATAAGATAGCGATGAACTTTCAAGAACTTATATCAAAAGATATCAAGATATTCAAGCAAGTAGACTCATCATGTTCTGTTGGAATTTGGCTATTTTATTTCAAGTCAAGCAAGTATACAATTACCCTTTCTCGGGCCACGCAAGTCATGTAATATCAAGTCAAGTACAAGTACAAGATTTATGGAATGTTCAATCAAGCTAGTCATGCACTTCGGTATAATGCCAATACCGTGATCAATCAACTCCCATGGGCACAAGTACTTTCGGGTGCTCCTCCCAGGACCAGATCGGGCCCTATATGCGCAGGCATTAATCATGTATTTTAACATCCACTTTTGTGTATAGTCAATATGGAATTTCAAGAATAAAGCTTGTAGATACGTTGGATAACTCGGATAGAATAGAGTCTAAAAATATGACACTTGACATAGAGTGACGATAATAACGGTACAATCATGATTATTGATAAAACTAGGTGGAATTGGTTCCCTAACTTGGGTACCATGACAAGCAAGTATGGACACTCTTTATATAGAATTGAGGTCCACATGAACAGCACATCAATGGCAAGGCGTCCTCATTCTTAATATAGAATTGAGGTCCACAAGAACATCATGTTGAATATAGAATTGGGGTTTACAAGAACAGCATCAAATGGCATGATAACCTCATCCCATTAAGAGAATTCTCATGATACACACTTTGCATAACATGAGGGCCGGTATACCATGTTTCTATAGAGTGACATGGAAAAATAGTGTAATAGATTTTTATGGTACAACCAGCTCAGTCGGCCTTGAGGGAATCCAAGGCTCGAGGAATCTTACGGAGGTCTCTATGACTAACTTGCTAGTCCAAAGGAACGGAATGTCCAATGGAGAGCTTGTATGTCAATGAGAATTGAGGGTAGTGCGATAAAAACATCATGAAACATGGGACTATATTCACGGACTGGAATATAGTGCCGATATATATATATATATATATATATATATATATATATATATATATATATATATATATATATAACCCTTCGGTGACAGTAATCAGTGTAAAACAGTAATACAGAAAATAGCGACTTAAGCTAAGTCATTAATCATCCAATTAACGCCTTACTCAGGGGTGTTTATTCACAATTTGACGACTTATACATTAGTCGTCTCTTCAATATTTCTAGTCTGCAGAAACTCAATATTCTGGAATTTTAACAAAAACGCGCCCTGGATAGGGGCGTTACTTGTCAATTAGCGCCCTGGTCTGGGGCGTCAGTTCAATAAGAGACGACCTAGACAAGGTCGTGAATTCAAGAATTTACTAATTTTCAGATAATAAAATTTCAGGAAAAAGGGTACATGATCATGACAGGAAAAGTAGCAGGATTTCACAGGTATACTCATGCAATATATTAGATTCATGGTTACATAGATATTAAATTTTAAACGTGGGTATTTATTAATTTTATGCAATTGACGACTTCTGGGCAGTGCGTCAAATCAATAATTAGCGCCCTAGTGTGGGTCGCTTCTTTAAATTAGCGCCCTTGCCAAGGGCGTTTCTTTTTAAAATTACGTAGAAATCATCTGAAACCACAATAAAACTATATGCATGTATGACAGAAGGTATTACTAGCAACTGGAGTTAGTTTGGGCTACGTCCTTGAGAAAATCTACCTGATTAAGATCTGGGTGATGATTCGTGGAGAAAGTTGAAGAACAACGTCACTCTGTTATATACAGAGTATTCTGGGATTTATCTGATCAGCAGGTACCGAGATAGAGAGGTTGAGAGGATGTGATTCCTACGCGTAGCTTGCTTTGGATGAAAAATCTCGTTCTTCAGTAGGTCAAGAAGGCTTTCCTACAGAGAAATAAGATGAAGAATCATTAGTTTTTTCTTCATAATACTTAACTGAAGGCAAGGGAAGAAGAACGATGTGGACGAAGAACCCACGATCTTCTCTTTGAAAAAAGAGTTACTACCTACTGTAGACTTCCTACATGAAATAAGATGAAGACATTAGTGTAGACACGCCAAAATTGACATTACTTTGAGTATTTCTCATATTGCCTTTTAATGCCCCATTTGACCCTCAAATTAGCTTATTTGAGTATTTTTTCCATTTTTCATGGATTTTCTCCCCTTTTCCTTTTTTTTAAATTAACGCCCTGGAGAGGGGCGTGTTTTTAAAACGCGGCCTGATCCAGGGCGTGTCTCCCCATTTTATCCATTTCTTCCCCATTTTACCTATTTTATAAATTCGTGACCTGGTGAAGGGCGTGTTTTAAAACACGACCTGATCTGGGGCATTTCTTGATGAAAGGACGCCCTGAGGTGAGGGCGTCAATTCCTGGAATTATGCAATTTTCGAAAAAAGAATAAATGTTTGAAAAATGTTTAATCACGCCCTACCATGGGGCGTTTTCCAATTCACGCCTTTCCCTGAGGTGTCTTTCACAATTTCCAAATAAAAGAAATGTTTATTTCTAAAATTAATCCAGGAGGAAACGTCCTGACCCAGGGCGTGTTTTAAATTAACGCCCCTTGACAGGTCGTCAATTCTTGAATTGACGCCCTGACCAAGGGCGTGTTTTATCTGCTGGCTTCGCAGCCCTTTCCCCAGAGAGTCCTTGCCTCATTAGACTTCTGCCTTGATTGGGGCTCTTGCCCGTTCTTATCTTACCTCCATTGGACTCTTGCCGTTCTTATCCCTCTATTTCCAATCTATTAATAGAGCTCTGCTGCTCTGTTAACGGGTTGGACCCCCTTCTTCCCCTCCGCGTTTTTTTTCCTTTTGCTTTGTTTTCTTGCAGGTTGCTCTGTGCGGCTGTAGGAGGGGCTTCCACGGCGCGCTCTTCATCATCCTATTGAAGCTCACTTCCCCTTGAATATCAAAGCCAAAGCGACAGGCTTCTTCTCTCCTTTTTTATTATTATTCTTTTGCTACATCATTCGGTTGCATGCATGATCATTCATGTATTTTTTCTTTTAAAACTCAACCACGTTGAGAACTCCCATTGAGTGCATCTCTTGCACTCTTTCCCCTTGTTTTATTTTGCATACATCCATCACATCTCCCACACCCTTTTTGCATAGGGGTTTAAGGGCCAACCACTCACAAGGTGTGTCTTAATCCTATGATATTTCATGCTCATCTATTCAAGAATTTGATGCTACACCCACCTTGTTTCTAATTCAATTCTTTTTGGTGGTATTTGTTTGTTTTGCAAGGGTAATAAAAGTGAAGAACTCTCTTCGTCGGCCGGCCGATTTGAAGAGAAAGGAAGCACCTACAATCAACCGCGTTTCAAGAGGTATTTTTCGCGATCTCTCCCATGCTTTCATTGTTATATTTTTGAGACCTCGTGTCTCTGGCGATCACACACGCTCCCCTTGTGCACCTCGTGCTATTTTCATCTCCACTATTGTTTATTGTTTGCTTTTCATTATATTTTCCTTAAGTGGATTTTCTTAGAATCTACAAATTGGCGATCACGGTGGGACACTTTGTGTTCTTTGTTTATTACCCCTTTCCCCTTGGGCACCCGCGTGTGCCGTCTCCCCTATTGCACCCTCGGTGCGTCTCACTTTTTGTGCCCCTCGGGCACCCTCCATTGGTTTTGCACCCTCCCCTAAGTGATTGGTCAGTTTGTTGATTTTTCTTTAAAATTTTCACTTATTTAAAATTCTTGATGAGCATGCTTATTCTATTGATTTCCATGATTGTGTGATTGAGTGTTAATACTGCTGGCAGTGAAGTTTTTCTGGAGAAAGTGAATTCACGCCTCTGGAAGAGGCGTTTCTCTTGATTTAACACCCTAACCCAGGGCGTCTCCTTCATATTTTACGCCCTCCGACAGGGCGTTTTCCAGCATATTTCCGGGTTTTCCTGCTTTATATTGCTGTCTGTGAATTCACGCCCTTCTCCAGGGCGCCTTTTTATATTGTAACGCCTCACACCAAGGCGTTTATTCATTCGGCCGTGCGTACCCCTGAGAGTTGACGCCCTCGACTAGAGGAGTCCATTTTATTTGTAGCGCCCCATACCAGGGCGTGTTTTTACCTTGCCTGTGTGGGCCTTCACAGTGATTCACGACAGTGACCCTGTCGTTTTTTTTCTGGATAGCGCCCCCTTTCAGGGCGTCTTTTTACTGTGGGTTTGCAGAACCCTTCCTCGCGTGATTTTTCATCATGATTCATGCCATGCTCATATTCATTGATTGATTATATTGTGGTGATTAGCTTGGTTTACCCTGCTTGCTTGTGAATTCACGCCCCTCTCCAGGGTGTCCTTTTACTTGGTAACGCCTCAGGCCAGGGCGTTTCTTTGTTGATTAGCGCCCCTCAGCAAGGCGTTTCTTTTGATTTGACGCCCTCGGTCAAGGGCGTCCTTTCCTATTATAGCGCCTCAGCCTAAGGCGTGTTTTGACTGCCCCTGGCACCTCGCTTTGAGTCACGACAATCACACTGTCGTGTCTTTTGTTAGTAGCGCCCCCTGCCAGGGCGTGTTCTTACTGTGGGTTTCCAGAACCCTCCCCGCTGTGATTTTTCATGATATTTCATGCTTATCTTTGTTGATTGATCATATTATTGCGGTTGGCCTGATTTCCCCTGTTGCATTCATTCATTTGCATTGGTTTGGGAGGCCCCCCTCCTCTTCATTAGGATCCACACACCCTCTTGGAATCGGGACGACCCTCCATTGAGCATTCCGTCTCTTTGGACTGGAAATCCCTTTTCCATGCCTCCATAAGTCCCCGCACCCGTGGATTCCCTCACGGACGCCGGGCAGGTTGTACCCTTTTGAAGTCTCGGATTAGTTGGCCATAGACGTGGTGAGAGAGGGTTCCTAGTTGGCATTGGAGTTCAAACCATATTGAAACTAGGTTTCCCCCCCTTGTGTGAATCATTCAAAACTTTGATAAAATCCTTAATTCACCAAGGTTTCAAACAATCAAAATCACGGTAACCATTCCAACTTGTGTGCTTCTTTGCATATTATTGTGAACTTTGATTATATGATGGCTTACCGTAATTGGGAAAATAACGTGTTTAATTCCATTCATGAGGATGCACAACCTAGCACTTCTTACACTCCTCAAATTCAACATGTTCATCAAAATCCTCACCATTCTTTCAAGGGACCATGTCCTTATTCTTATGGTCATGCCCGACCCATGGGTAATGTCCATTCTTATGGTCCCCCAACTCAAGTTCGAGCCACTATTCCTCCGGGACCGTCTCCTCCCAACGATGAGAGGGTCTCCCAAATCTTGCATGCATTAGATCATCTCACCCCTCAACAGATCCACGCCCTTAAGGCTGCCGTTGAGTGTGCATCTCCTTCATCTCATGCATCTCCTCCTTCTTCTATTCCTATACGGGTGGCCCATCACCCACCTCCTTCTTCTTCTAATCGGGTAGTCCATTACCCATCCCCTTCTATTCACACTCCTCCTCGGGTGGTCCAACACCCGCCTCCTTCTATTCCTCCTCCATCACGGCCCCGAGGCCCATTTACTCCTTGCAATCCGGCCCGTCCGGGTTCTTTTACGGGTCGTCCCGTCAACTCCCCTCCACGGCCTTTTTATGTGGCCCCTCCTCCTTCAATGCCCTGCCAACCCTCGGTTGCTCAGGTCACACCCCTCCAGCAAGCTCTCCTCGATAAAATCACTTTAATGGAGGAACAATTAAAAAGAGTCATGGCTCCTCCTACTCCAGTCAATCCTCTCCATGCCGCTTTGGACGAGATTACAAAGATGGAGAAAGAATGGAAAGATAGGAGAAATGATTATGACTTCGGCATTTCAAGCGAGCCAGAGCCGGCATTTGAAGAATCCGAGGTAATATACGATGATGAAGCTCCGCAGGCACCCCTTCCGAGTTTCCTTAACTTTCCGCTTTCCCCATTTTCATTCGATGAACCTCCTGCTCAGGATGAAACCATCCCTGATCCAACCCCTATTTATGAGACTAATTGGTGTTACGATGATGGGTCGATACTTCAATCACCCACACCGACACATTGTAAGTCTCCTCCTATCCTTGACACCGCATACATTACACCTCCTCCAGTTACACCATTAACCTCCGCAACACTGGCCTCCCCCAAGCCTTCCACTATTAAACCTCCACCCGTTAAGCAATCTACCTCCACACCATTAGCCTCCATCGAACCCACCATTGAACCTTCTCCAATTAACCTCCCATTACCGCCACCTCAACCTTCCATTATCCCTTTAAAACCCACTTTGCCTATTCCACCATTTAACCCTTTACCCTTACCCGTGGCTAATCCTGAGCAGGATCCGCCCCTTTTTGCACCCGAGCCAATCCCAATTGCTTCCGAGCAAAGGGAGAAACTCGACGTGTTTGAACCTCCGCTTACGCTCACCCATTTGCCTACACTTTCCATCATGCCTCCACCATTCATGGAGCCTTCCGCCTCCGCTTCACCTCCCCTTACTACTCGGAATGGGGGGCCTTCTACAAGCACAGGTGCCGAGGACGATCAAGAGCCGGGCAGCAAGGATTTGGCCGCGCCATTCAAGATTCAAGAATTCATTTGCCGGATGCCAATCCGGGTTATTGTGCCAAGCACGGTCGAAGAAGCCAAGTCACCGCCATGCCAAGCATTGATGCTGAGTAAGGGTCGGACAGGGCACCCTTTGTTCCAATTTCCAAATTTTGAATCTTTGGGCAACATAATGCTTCCGAGCCCAACTTTCCAACTCTCTCACACCATTACTTTGCACTCTTCAAGGGAGTTGACATTCACCATTGAAGCTTCGGCAGGGGCTATTTCTCATACACTTTCACTGCCGTGGAGGGGCAGTTATCTTAATGCTAAGGGGCCATCCCTTATTTGTTCCACTTTCTATTCATCCATCTCTATCACTTTTTCTTCATGGGCCATTCCCAGGGTTAGGAGGAGGATCTCATCCTCTCGCCCTTCACATTCTTCATATTCTTTGCATTTCATGCATTCATCGCATCCATCCCATTGCATGCATTTCCTGCTTCCCGGGTTTCCAAACCCGTATCTTCCCCGCCTTCCGGCACCTCCGGATATTCCGCACTTCCCATCTTATTCATCTTCATCTTTTTATCCACTATCCCTGGGGCATCGCGTCCCTTTTCCTGCTATCTCCCTGGAACCTCCAGGAATTTTATCCCTCCTCTTTGGGCATCTCGCCCTTTCTGATTCTATTCCTCCGGAACCTCCGGACTTTCCCCTCGGGCATCGCGCCCCTTTCCATTCTCCGAAACCTCCGGACCTTTCTCTCGGGCATCGCGCCCCTTTCCACCTTCCTCCTCCGGAACCTCCAGATTTTCCCCTTGGGCATCGCGTCCCTTCTCATTTGCTACCTCCGGAACCTCCAGATTTTCCTCCTGATCCTCCTTCATTCCTCTCTCTTGGGTATCGCGCCCCTTTCTATATTCTTCCTCCGGAACCTCCGGATTCTCCACCTGATTGTCTCCATCTTTTCCCCGGGCATCGTGCCCCTTTCCATTTGCTTCCTCTGGAACCTCCGAATTCTCCGTCTTATTCTCTCTATCATCTTCCAGGGCATCGTGACCCTCCTGATTTCATTCCTCCGGAACCTCCGGACCCTCCATCTTTCTTCCGATTCATCTTTCTAATCTTCCTGAACATCACATCCTTCATTTTTTTCTTCCTTTTCCATCATCTTTTTCCATATTTCTTCCCAGGGCATCGCGTCCCTTCTTTTGTCATCCCTCCGGAGCCTCCTGATTTTTCCTCCTATCATGATTCACCTCCACTGCCTCCGGACCCACCAGATCCGCCTCTTTCTATCTACCAATTTCTTCTTCTAATTCATCCTGATCCTGGGTCCGACCCAACTTCTTCCACATCCACTGCCTTGGGCATCTGCCCTTTCTCCCACTGCTTCCGAGGCTTTAGTCCTCACTCCTCCTTCTAATTCTCCGCTTCTTCTGTTGACCTTCCATGTGATCAAGGTCTTCGCGCCTTAGCGAGGGAGTTCTAGCCCTCGTCTCTCTTCCTTTTCTCCTTATTCGTCTGAGTCTGGTTTGAGCACCACTCATTCTTGTTAAGCCACTCCCAAAATCCTTTGCTTCCAATCCTTTTATTCGCCAAAGAGGACTATCCCACGATGATCAGCCCCGCCTCTCGTGGCAGCTGCTTCTACAAAGGTTGCAAGGTAACATATTGGCGTAAATATGTATTTTAATGATATCATTTTCTCATTACTTCACGCATGATTTTCAAAATCAAGTGCTTCTTAACGAGATTAAGAGTGGTGTTTTAAACCTTTATCTTAAGCTTTTGTTTAAAAGAGTCTTTAGGCTTGTTTTTTGCAGCACCTTTGGTAATAAAAATCCCGCGCTGGGAATTCAACGTTCTCTCCCTGCTTGTTAAGATCAACCCTCAGCTGGGCACCTCACACACTTCACGGCGTCCTTAGTCGGCTCCTTTGATTAAACACCGTTGCTACCTTGGCCATGCCATGAGTATATCTGAAAGTCTTTTCTTTTCTTTACTCGGCCACGTGCAGGGGCAAGAGGTTGACGAATGAGATGACCAACCTAGGTAATCCCCAATACGAGAGGAGTCTCAAATAGGGGCAGTCTTGACCCAAACCAAATAATGAATTTCATGATATACATCTCGCCAAAAGGGCTGTTATGAAAATCAAGTCAGAATTTCGATAAAAGCAAGAGTGTGAATTATGGCATGACAAGAGTGGCAAAGTCCCCGCAGGGAAAACCCTGGTCGTATGCATGTCAAGGGTCTAAAAATCAAAGGCACAAAGCCCCGGCACAATAGACTACCTCTTTGAGGGTTAACACCTTGGAAAGAATTCAAGTTTCGATATCTCCCATCCTGCATAAAGCTTATCTACAATTATTCTTCTCTTCTCCCTCCAAGACCGAGCATTTCTCAGGTATGGCCTTGGTAGGGGCACCGTTGATCAAAGACGGTCGGTTATAGGGCGGCACCCTTCAATGCACGTCTAGCTTTGGGCAGTTTTAGCGAAAAGGGAAGGAACACGGACCCCTAGCCAGTGGTTCAAAACAACCCTTTGATGCTGCATTAACAATGTCTAAACCAAAATCCAAAAAAAAAAATTGAATATTTCCCGATCAAAATCCCAACAAAAATTCAAAATATTTTCCAAAAATCTCCATAAAAATTCAAATATTTTCAAAACTCATAAAAATTTACATATTTCTAAAATCCAAAAATTTGCATTGTATTTTCTGATGGTGTTTTGCAGGAACAGCTTTGCAGAGACCAAAAGCACGGGATGAGTCCTATCTCCACTCATTGCTATCAATCTATTGATTCTCCCGATATTCTCATGACATGCCACCCTGGGCATTTTTGGTTATCACCTCCTTATATCATTTTGGTTATATCTCCTGATTATCATTCTGATTATTCATCTCCAGATCTTTCAATCAACTCCTGCTAATTTCTCTGGATCAATTCTGCCGATGGGCATTATCAGATCTTGATCATTCAACTCCAAAACTTGATTAGCCAGATTGTCATTCTCATGACAAGCAACAAATAATGATGCTTTGCTATGCCATGATTTGACTTATGCTGTTCATGATATATGCTATGATTGGTTGCTTTGATTCATGCTGTGCACACTTGGATGCTATGCTTTAAATGCCTTATTCATTGCATGTTATCTTTTATATCTTGGCTGATGAATTTTTGAGCGCAGGATAAGAAGCTCTTGGTCCCACCGACTGGGCATCATCATTCAAGACCCACGGTGTTTTGCACATTATTTCATCTCAGCCCCACCATGCTCATTGATATCACCATCTCCCTGTATGCATTCTACTATATGTTACTAGATTATATCAAGGACCTTGTGGCTTTGGTAAATCTGGGATTTGAGTTCCCCTTCATCAAAAATAATGATGATTCCAGAGAAGTCTTAGTCACATGGATAGGCCGTTGAACCGTCCAAGACTGGGGAAGATGGTTCCCTTTTTACGAGTTGGTGCGTGGATAAACGGGCTTCGGCTTAGTATCAGCTCGCAGAATTGGTTTCTTGACCCAGTCTGGGCAGTTTAACAATATTATCCTTGATTATATTATATCTTCATTTGTTATTTTTCCCTTTAGCCCAGCATGCATTCATGTAGGACTTTGAATTAACATTGGAAAATCATTCTGATAAGCTGATGTTGAGAGTTGAATTGATCTTAATCTTTCAATATGAGATATTCCATGCCGAATTGTCTTCAGTACATTTTGTCGCTGTTTTGGGTCATTTTCTCGAAAGCTCCTTGTTTGGATTTCTATCATCTTATTTTATCTCCTTTCCTTGATCCACCTTGGCTGCAGCACGTCCAATGGCTGGTAACCGCTCCCCAATGGTGAAACTTACAGGTTTGTGACCTGAGGTACTTCCACCGCGCTGGAAGTCGATCATTTTTATCTCCTTCGTGCACCGCGTGCACATTCCCCCTTTTTATCCAAACATCGTTGATTTCGATGAATTTTTCGAGATTTGCTTCATCTCGTGCTTTTGATTTCATTTCTTATCAAGTGATGTTGATTGCGTGTCTCATCACACCTTGGCATCTACTTTTCAGTTTGCTACGCTCCCTTGCAAAGCAGAAGCCAAGGCGGGGCAGCTGTAGACACGCCAAAATTGACATTACTTTGAGTATTTCTCATATTGCCTTGTAATGCCCCATTTGACCCTCAAATTAGCTTATTTGAGTGTTTTTTCCATTTTTCATGGATTTTCTCCCCTTTTCTTTTTTTTTAAATTAACGCCCTGGAGAGGGACGTGTTTTTAAAACGCGGCCTGATCCAGGGCGTGTCTCCCCATTTTATCCATTTCTTCCCCATTTTACCTATTTTATAAATTCGTGACCTGGTGAAGGGCGTGTTTTAAAACACGACCTGATCTGGGGCGTTTCTTGATGAAAGGATGCCCTGAGGTGAGGGCGTCAATTCCTGGAATTATGCAATTTTCAAAAAAAGAATAAATGTTTGAAAAATGTTTAATCACGCCCTACCATGGGGCGTTTTCCAATTCACGCCTCTCCTTGAGGCGTCTTTCATAATTTCCAAATAAAAGAAATGTTTATTTCTAAAATTAATCCAGGAGGAAACGCCCTGACCCAGGGCGTGTTTTAAATTAACGCCCCTTGACAGGTCGTCAATTCTTGAATTGACGCCCTGACCAAGGGCGTGTTTTATCTGCTGGCTTCGCAGCCCTTTCCCCAGAGAGTCCTTGCCTCATTAGACTTCTGCCTTGATTGGGGCTCTTGCCCGTTCTTATCTTACCTCTATTGGACTCTTGCCGTTCTTATCCATCTATTTCCAATCTATTAATAGAGCTCTGCTGCTCTGTTAACGGGTTGGACCCCCTTCTTCCCCTCCGCGTTTTTTTTCCTTTTGCTTTGTTTTCTTACAGGTTGCTCTGTGCGGCTGTAGGAGGGGCTTCCACGGCGCGCTCTTCATCATCCTATTGAAGCTCACTTCCCCTTGAATATCAAAGCCAAAGCGACAGGCTTCTTCTCTCCTTTTTTATTATTATTCTTTTGCTACATCATTCGGTTGCATGCATGATCATTCATGTATTTTTTCTTTTAAAACTCAACCACGTTGAGAACTCCCATTGAGTGCATCTCTTGCACTCTTTCCCCTTGTTTTATTTTGCATACATCCATCACATCTCCCACACCCTTTTTGCATAGGGGTTTAAGGGCCAACCACTCACAAGGTGTGTCTTAATCCTATGATATTTCATGCTCATCTATTCAAGAATTTGATGCTACACCCACCTTGTTTCTAATTCAATTCTTTTTGGTGGTATTTGTTTGTTTTGCAAGGGTAATAAAAGTGAAGAACTCTCTTCGTCGGCCGGTCGATTTGAAGAGAAAGGAAGCACCTACAATCAACCGCGTTTCAAGAGGTATTTTTCGCGATCTCTCCCATGCTTTCATTGTTATATTTTTTAGACCTCGTGTCTCTGACGATCACACACGCTCCCCTTGTGCACCTCGTGCTATTTTCATCTCCACTATTATTTATTGTTTGCTTTTCATTATATTTTCCTTAAGTGGATTTTCTTAGAATCTACAATTAGTTTTCTTCATCATACATAACCGAAGGCGAAGGTAAAGCAAATGAAGAACAAACTTACATTCTTCACGGATGACAGCAGCAACAGAGCTTCGACCAAATAGATTTTAGGGTTTTATGGACAAGGATTATTTATAGGATTTTGGGGATCCTAATAGGGTTAGAGTTGTATTGGAAGTAATACTTCCATGATAGAGTCCTTACCATATTCCACCTTCGACGTAGTTATCCAGAACTTGCCTTGGATAGACTCCTGGGTCGAACGAAACTCGATCTAAATTAACGTCTTAAGCGAGGGCGTTAATTTAAATTGACGCCTTGTTAAGCATCGTTTCTTGTATAAAACGCGCCCAGGTAGAGGGCATTACACTTACTTCCCCTTTCGGCCGTTTGATAATTGACGCCATGCTATATGGGCATCCTTTTTTCAATTCACGCCTTAGCCAGAGGTGTTTAATTTTAATTAGCGCCTTGAATCAAGGCGTTATTCACATTTTTGGTTCTATTTATTTGTTCCTCTTGATTTTTTCTTTTACTTACTTAAATCTTTTAGCCTATTTTGACTAATTAAGAATTTGTTTATTCTAATTTGATTTATTTTAAAAATCTTTATTTTTTCCAGGGTTGCTACACCCTCCCCCACTTAAAAGAATTTGGTCCCCAAATTCAATCGCATATACATGTGGAGAGTGGAGAGCCTATTACCTTAAAATAATTCTGGGAATTGTTTTCTCATGGATTCCTCGGTCTCCCATGTGGCTTCATGATCGGAACTCTTACTCCATTGTACCTTTAGCATGGGAATAACCTTATTCCTTAGGGTACGTACTTCACGATCTAGTATCTTTATGGGCTTCTGTTCATAGGTGAGATCCTTTTGGATCACTAAGTCTCCATGATCAATAATATGCGATGGATCGTGCACATACTTCTTCAACATAGATATGTGGAATACATTATGCACTTCAGACAATTGAGGAGGTAATGCGATGCGATAAGCAACCTCGCCAACTCTTTCCAATATCTCAAAAGGTCCGATGAACCTTGGTGTAAGCTTGCCCTTAACACCAAATCTCCGTATGCCACGTCCCGGCGATATCTTGAGAAATACATGATCTCCGATTTGGAACTCAAGATCTCTCCTTCTCGTGTCGGCATAAGCCTTTTGCCTAGACTGAGCAACTTGCAGTCTTTCTCGAATCAATTGTATTCCTTCAGTGGTAACCCTTACCATGTCTGGACCTAGCAGTTGTTTCTCTCCAACTTCGTCCCAGCATAAGGGTGATCGGCAACTCCTTCCGTATAAAGCTTCGAAAGGTGCCATTTGTATACTTGCCTGGTAGCTATTATTGTATGCAAATTCCACCAACGGCAAGTGATCATGCCAGCTTCCATCGAAATCAATGATGCAAGCTCTGAGCATATCTTCAACCACCTGGTTAGTTCTCTCGGTCTGACCATCCGTTTGAGGATGAAAAGCTGTACTAAAGTTAAGCCTTGTTCCCAACGAATGTTGTAGTCCTTTTCAAAAATGAGAAGTAAAACGGGGATCTCTGTCAGACATGATTGAAATAGGAATACCATGTAATCTGACTATTTCCTTGATGTATAATGCAGCCAAAACATCAACTGACCATCGGCTCTTTATTGGCAAGAAATGCGCCGATTTAGTCAATCGGTCAATAATAACCCATATTCCATCATGTCCTCCTTTTGATTTAGATAAACCCATAATGAAATCCATACTAATATTCTCCCACTTCCATTTGGGAATATCTAGAGGATGTAATTTTCCAGCAGGCTTTTGGTGTTCCGCCTTAACCTGTTGGCAAGTGAGACAGCGTGATACATAGTCTGCTATTTCCCTTTTCATGTTGGGCCACCAAAAATTCCTCTTCACATCTTGGTACATTTTGGTTGATCCTGGATGAATCGTGTACCTTGATCTATGAGCTTCATCTAAGATCTTCTTCTTTACCTCGGGACAATTCGGTATGCAAGTTCTATTCCTGAATATTAATCTTCCTTCACAAGTTATTTGGAAATCAGATTGTCCTTCCAGTTTGCCTTTGATCTCTACTAATATTGGGTCATTATCTTGAAGCGCTTGTATTTCAGATAATAGGTATGGATGAATGCTTATATGAGATAATGTGACACATTGAAAGTCTGTGTCCATGCTTATATTGAGTTCAGAGAATTGCTCCAGCAATTTCCATTCTTGAATCATACAATTGGCTAACAGTGCTCTCGGCTTTCGACTAAGGGCATCTGCTACATGGTTACCCTTTCCGGGATGATATTGTATATTGAAGTTGAAGTCCTTGAGATATTCTAGCCAACGTCTTTGCCTCATATTTAGTTCCTTTTGTGAAAAGAGATACTTGAGACTCTTGTGATCAGAGTATACAGTAAACTGTACTCCATAAAGATAATGTCTCCATATTTTGAGTGCAAATACCACCGCGGCTAATTCTAAGTCATGGACGGGGTAGTTCTCTTCATGCTTCTTCAATTGACGAGAAGAATAAGCTATAACCTTTCCTTGTTGCATTAGAACACATCCGAGGCCAGTGCCAGAAGCATCAGTGTATACCTCGAATTTCTCTCCTTCCATTGGTAATGCTAAGACCGGAGCTGTAGTTAGATGATCCTTGAGATTTTGGAAGCTTCTTTCACATTCCTCACTCCATTCATAACGGATCTCCTTGCGAGTTAGCCTAGTGAGTGGTACGGCTATCTTGGAGAAATCCTTGATGAATCACCGATAGTAGCCCGCAAGACCTAAGAAACTTCGGATCTCGCTAGCATTGGTCGGTCTTTCCCAATTTCTTACAGCTTCAACCTTTGATGGATCTACAGATAATCCATCCTTTGATATCACATGTCCGAGAAAAGTTACTTCTTCAAGCCAGAACTCACACTTGCTGAGCTTGGCATATAATCGGTTTGTCCTTAATATTTGTAATGCAATCCTCAAATGCTCCTCATGCTCTTCCTTAGTCTTGGAATATATTAATATATCATCAATAAAAACCACCACGAATTGATCTAAATAAGGTCTGAATATACTATTCATTAACTGCATAAAGGCAGCAGGGGCATTTGTTAGTCCAAAAGGAATAACAACAAACTCATAATGGCCATACCTGCTTCTGAATGCGGTCTTATGAATGTCATCATCCTTGATCCTTAGTTGGTGATATCTTGACCTGAGATCAATCTTTGAAAAATACTTGGATCCAGATATTTGATCAAATAACTCATCGATTCTCGGTAGTGGATACTTGTTCTTGATAGTGAGATGATTCAACTGTCGATAGTCGATGCATAGTCTCATGGATCCATCCTTCTTCTTTACAAATAGCACAGGCGCTCCCCACGGGGAAGTACTCGGTCTAATGAATCCTTTCTTAAGAAGTTCCATTAATTGCTCCTTTAACTCCTTGAGTTCAGCAGGGGACATTCTATAAGGTGTCTTAGAAACAGCTCCAGCACCAGGGACTAAGTCGATGGTGAAGGCCACTTCTCTTTGTGGGGGTAATCCAGGCAAATCTTCCGGAAACACATCCGGAAATTCTTGCACAACTGGGATATCTTCTATCTTAGTTTCCTGAGCTTCCTTAATCGTGACAAATGCAAGGAAAGATACACATCCTTTCCTTATTAGCTTGCTAGCTCGGAGAGCCGAAATAAGAGGTGACTCGCTCTGACTCTTAGGGCTAGAATAGACTAGTTCTGGAAAGTCCTTGAAAGTAACCTTGCTATTGCGGCAATCGACTGTTGCCTGGTATTTGGATAACCAATCCGCTCCCAGTATGACATCATACTCCTTTAGATCTAAACATATGAGATCGATAGGAAGATTTCTTCCTTTTACCAAGACTTCACAGTTTTGATAATGGTGAGTAATATCGGTTTCGTTTCCAAGAGGAGTAGATAAAATTATTTTCATCCATTCCGGTTCCATAGGTAGTGGGTTAGCAAACTTCTTGGAAATAAAAGAATGTGATGCACCCGTATCAAATAAGACATGTGCATACTTGGAACAAACTTTCAGTGTACCTTCTACTAGTCTGCCTTCTTCTTCTTCGGTCTCCTTAATTGCGTGAAGAGGAGCGTTCTTGGTTACCGGGCGCTTTCCGTCACCGGTTTGATCATTAAGTAATGGGCAATCGGGAATCCGATGCTCACGGCTCCCGCAACGGAGACATGCTCCAAGTTTCCTCCAGCACTCTTCGGCTTTATGACCAGCCTTGTCACAATGCTTGCATATTATATTTGAAGGTGTAGTAGTGATAGAGAAGGGCTTGGTCTTCTTAAATTTTTGGTCTTGAGAAGAAGTACCTCCAGTGCTAGGCCTCTTCTTGAAGTTGGGTTTAAAGGAACCCGAACTTGTAACTTGTTCCTTCTTATCCTTCCCACGGATTCTATCTGATATCTCCGTGGCATCTTCTAACAATTGAGCTCGGCGTACTATCTCTGAGTAGACCTGAATATCCATTGGTGCCAGCTGGGTAATATATTGGGGCTTGAGCCCGTTTAGGAACCTCCTAGCTTTCATCTTCTCGGTGCTAACTAAGTGCTTAGCATACCGAGACAATCTAGAGAATTGTGCCTCGTACTCCGCCACCGATAATGACCGTTGCTTGAGTGCAGCAAATTCGGTAGCTTTCTTTTCTTGGACTCGGTTTGAAAAATATTTATTGTTGAAATGTTCAACAAATTCCTCCCAAGTAATTTGGTCTTGATTTAAAATAGCTTCTATTGATTCCCACCAGCATCGGGCATCCCTTTCTAACTGAAAGGTAGCTAATAAGACTTTATCTTGATCCGTGCACTGCATAACACGGAATATACGCTCCGTCTCCCTGATCCAATGCTCTGCGTCATCCGGATCAGTAGAGCCCATGAATTTGCGAGGGTTCATGTTCTTGAAGACTTGGTGGAGACTTCCGGCTCGTTGTGCACCTCCCTGTGCTACTTGTTGCAGCACTTGGGTCATGCCATGGAGTGTACGCTGCATGTTGCGCCACTGAGCACGTTCGGCAGCCATTATCCTACAATTACAATAACTATATTAGTATATACTCGCGTTAAAGGCTTTTAAGTTTTTATGTTAACTCAACCCTTGGTTCTACCCAATCTCATTGGTTAAAGGTTTGAACCTATCCTTGGATTTGGGTTTCCTAGGAATTGAATACCCTAGGCTCTGATACCACAAAAACTGTCACGCCCCGAGAGCGGAAGATACCCGGAGACGCGTGACGAGTTTATATCAATCATGTCAATCAGAGTATTAGTGTATTCGACACCAAAATCAGAGATGCGCAAAAATAAAGATAACCCAATCCTTTATTCCTTCATAAGAATATGTCTATTACAAACCCTTGAAGTACTAACTAAAATAAAGGAAAAAAAATACAAGGTTGACTCAAGAAAATATGAAAAAGACTAGATAACACGGAAGAAGCTCTATCCCTTTCACTCTTGATTTTCCCCATCCGTTTGAGTTCCCTCATCGTCGGACTTACCTGAAAAGTAGGGAAACACTAGGTGAGCGAACGCTCAGGAGAAAATTATATCTCAAGAACTAGCAATGGGTTTAAGTAATTACACCTTTCATGAATGAGCTATAGCTATGCATGCTCACAAAATGACAAGATAGAGAGAGCGTATAACAATAAGATAGCGATGAACTTTCAAGAACTTATATCAAAAGATATCAAGATATTCAAGCAAGTAGACTCATCATGTTCTGTTGGAATTTGGCTATTTTGTTTCAAGTCAAGCAAGTATACAATTACCCTTTCTCGGGCCACGCAAGTCATGTAATATCAAGTCAAGTACAAGTACAAGATTTGTGGAATGTTCAATCAAGCTAGTCATGCACTTCGGTATAATGCCAATACCGTGATCAATCAACTCCCATGGGCACAAGTACTTTCGGGTGCTCCTCCCAAGACCAGATCGGGCCCTATATGCGCAGGCATTAATCATGTATTTTAACATCCACTTTTGTGTATAGCCAATATGGAATTTCAAGAATAAAGCTTGTAGATACGTAGGATAACTCGGATAGAATAGAGTCCAAAAATATGACACTTGACATAGAGTGACGATAATAACGGTACAATCACGATTATTGATAAAACTAGGTGGAATTGGTTCCCTAACTTGGGTACCATGACAAGCAAGTATGGACACTCTTTATATAGAATTGAGGTCCACATGAACAGCACATCAATGGTAAGGCGTCCTCATTCTTAATATAGAATTGAGGTCCACAAGAACATCATGTTGAATATAGAATTAGGGTTTACAAGAACAGCATCAAATGGCATGATAACCTCATCCCATTAAGAGAATTCTCATGATACACACTTTGCATAACATAAGGGCCGGTATACCATGTTTCTATAGAGTGACATGGCAAAATAGTGTAATGGGTTTTTATGGTACAATCAGCTCAGTCGGCCTTGAGGGAATCCAAGGCTCGATGAGTCTTACGGAGGTCTCTATGACTAACTTGCTAGTCCAAAGGAACGGAATGTCCAATGGAGAGCTTGTATGTCAATGAGAATTGAGGGTAGTGCGATAAAAACATCATGAAACATGGGACTATATTCACGGACTGGAATATAGTGCCGATATATATATATATATATATATATATATATATATATATATATATATATATATATATATATATATATAATACCCTTCGGTGATAGTAATCAGTGTAAAACAGTAATACAGAAAATAGCGACTTAAGCTAAGTCATTAATCATCCAATTAACGCCTTACTCAGGGGCGTTTATTCACAATTTGATGACTTATACATTAGTCGTCCCTTCAATATTTCTAGTCTGCAGAAACTCAATATTCTTGAATTTTAACAAAAATGCGCCCTGGATAGGGGCGTTACTTGTCAATTAGCGCCCTGGTCTGGGGCGTCAGTTCAATAAGAGACGACCTAGACAAGGTCGTGAATTCAAGAATTTACTAATTTTAAGATAATAAAATTTCAGGAAAAAGGGTACATGATCATCACAGGAAAAATAGCAGGATTTCACAGGTATACTCATGCAATATATTAGATTCATGGTTACATAGATATTAAATTTTAAACGTGGGTATTTATTAATTTCATGCAATTGATGACTTCTGGGCAGGGCGTCAAATCAATAATTAGCGTCCTAGTGTGGGTCGCTTCTTTAAATTAGCGCCCTTGCCAAGGATGTTTCTTTTTAAAATTACGTAGAAATCATCTGAAACCACAATAAAACTATATGCATGTATGACGAAAGGTATTACTAGCAACTGGAGTTAGTTTGGGCTACGTCCTTGAGAAAGCCTACCTGATTAAGATCTGGGTGATGATTCGTGGAGAAAGTTGAAGAACAACGTCACTCTTTTATATACAGAGTATTCTGGGATTTATCTGATCAGCAGGTACCGAGATAGAGAGGTTAAGAGGATGTGATTCCTACGCGTAGCTTGCTTTGGATGAAAAATCTCGTTCTTCAGTAGGTCAAGAAGGCTTTCCTACAGAGAAATAAGATGAAGAATCATTAGTTTTTTCTTCATAATACTTAACTGAAGGCAAGGGAAGAAGAACGATGTGGACGAAGAACCCACGATCTTCTCTTTGAAAAAAGAGTTACTACCTACTGTAGACTTCCTACATGAAATAAGATGAAGACATTAGTTTTCTTTATCATACATAACCGAAGGTGAAGGTAAAGCAAATGAAGAACAAACTTACGTTCTTCACGGATGACAGCAGCAACAGAGCTTCGACCAAATAGATTTTAGGGTTTTATGGACAAGGATTATTTATAGGATTTTGGGGATCCTAATAGGGTTAGAGTTATATTGGAAGTAATACTTCCATGATAGAGTCCTTACCATATTCCACCTTCGACATAGTTATCCAGAACTTGCCCTCGATAGACTCCTGGGTCGAACGAAACTCGATCTGAATTAACGTCTTAAGCGAGGGCGTTAATTTAAATTGACGCCTTGTCAAGCGTCGTTTCTTGTATAAAACGCGCCCAGGTAGAGGGCGTTACACTTACTTCCCCTTTTGGCTGTTTGATAATTGACGCCATGCTATATGGGCGTCCTTTTTTCAATTCACGCCTTAGCCAGAGGCGTTTAATTTTAATTAGCGCCTTGAATCAAGGCGTTATTCACATTTTTGGTTCTATTTATTTGTTCCTCTTGATTTTTTCTTTTACTTACTTAAATCTTTTAGCCTATTTTGACTAATTAAGAATTTGTTTATTGTAATTTGATTTATTTTAAAAATCTTTATTTTTTCCAGGGTTGCTACATAGAGGACCCCTTGGCAGCCGTAACCGCAACTGTTGGGCCAGGAGTCGGCGTCATCCAGACCCTGCCATCGACGTCCCTCTGGGTGGCCGATGACATCTGGGCCGACATAGATAGCAGGGTGGATTTTCAGCTCCCTGAGACTTCGCCACTAGGCCTACGATTCTCTGATGACATGGTATGGCAGTCTTTGGACAATCTCCAGCGGGCCATGTCAGCTTCTTCGAACCTGACCTATGTGCAGCTGAGGAGCTTGGTAGACCACCTCTCCCGGTCGTTATTAGAATTCGGCTATCCCATGGATGATTGGACTCCGCGGGTTGTAATGTTATTAAAGCACGCCAACAGGCGGGAGTTCCTGAGCCGAGAAGTTTCTGATCAGCTGACGGCTGTGAAGCTGGAGAGGGCAGATTGCCGCACTGCTGCTTCTTCTTTGAGGGTGACCATGAAACAATTGAGAAACGCTGCCGGCAATATCTCAGCACGCCGGCTGCTCCTCACGGCACGGGAGGCAGAGTTGCACGCTGAGCTTGCCGAGGTCGAAGCCGAATTGCAGGAAGGCGAGCGCCTCGAAACCCAGTCAAGAGAAGAAGCTGATCTGGCCGAAGGACAACTTGCCTCATTGGACGAAAGGTTATCGCAGCTGACAGTTACTGAGGCCCGGCTGCAAGAATTTACCTGACACTCCTCACTGGGCCTCTTGGAGTTGGCAGATATTTTCCGGCGTCCTTTGCCGTGATTTCATTTTTTTTTTCTTTGATCGGGCTCCGCTTCCCCTTTTTTTTTGGAGCGTATGTACCCCCGGGGGATGTTCCGGGCGTAAATGTATTCCGACAAGTCATATTAATGAAGACATCTCTGTTTGTCGCCTCGATCACGACTTCTTTTCTTTCCTTCTTTTCTTTCTCCTGGCTGATCAACCGAACCTGGGGATACTTTCCGATGGTGCAGGAGAGCGCTCACGCCTTCAGGGAAGGGGTGAGGTGTTCGCTCCACCGCGACGAAGTCGTTCCCGGAACAGGGCCTTTGCCAAGGTGGGACATAGGTAGCGTAGGTAGATGCACCTAGCGAACCTTGCCGCTGGTGATGAGAGGTGTGTTATAACCATCGACATGGGTCAAATGTTGACGCAATGACGTTTTGTTGATCAACGAGGGCGGAAGGCCCAGGTTAGGGGGTAGTTGACCGGGCTCGTCGATGGTGACGAGGGTCGAAAGGGTAGCAACCGATCTTGCCGATGATGACAAGGGTCGAAAGGGTAGCGACCGATCTTACCGATGGTGACAAGGGTCGAAAGGGTAGCGACTGATCTTGTCGATGGTGACAAGGGTCGAAATGGTAGACGGACTTGCTGATGGTGACAAGAACCGGACAGGGTAGCGACCGATCTTGCCGATGGTGACAAGGGTCGAAATGGTAGACGGTCTCGCCGATGGTGACAAGAACCGGATAGGGGTAGCGACCGATCTTGCCGATGGTGACAAGGGTCGAAAAGGGTAGACGGTCTCGCCGATGGTGACAAGAACCGGACAGGGTAGCGACCGATCTTGCCGATGGTGACAAGGGTCGAGATGGTAGACAGTCTTGCCGATGATGACAAGAACCGGATAGGGGTAGCGACCGATCTTGCCGATGGTGACAAGGGTCGAAAGGGTAGACGGTCTCGCCGATGGTGACAAGAACCGTACAGGGTAGTGACCGATCTTGCCGATGGTGACAAGGGTCGAAATGGTAGACGGTCTCGCCGATGGTGACAAGAACCGGACAGGGTAGTGACCGATCTTTCCGATGGTGACAAGGGTCGAAATGGTAGACGGTCTCGCCGATGGTGACAAGAACCGGATAGGGTAGTGACCGATCTTGCCGATGGTGACAAGGGTCGAAATGGTAGACGGTCTCACCGATGGTGACAAGAACCGGACAGGGTAGTGACCGATCTTGCTGATGGTGACAAGGGTCGAAATGGTAGACGATCTCGCCAATGGTGACAAGAACCGGATAGGGGTAGCGACCGATCTTGCCGATGGTGACAAGGGTCGAAAAGGTAGACGGTCTTGCCGATGATGACAAGAACCGGACAGGGGTAGGGACCGATCTTGCCGATGGTGACAAGGGTCGAAAAGGGTGTATAAGTGGGATATCGGATGAAGGTTCCGCCTCGGCCTTGCAAATGGCCTTCCGTAAGGAGGATGGTTCATCACTATTCATCATTCATTTTTTATTCACATTACTAACCTAAGCGCCCTTTCGGGTTTTCACCGAGGCCAGCCCCCTCTTTCTTTTGCCCGCGCGCCCTTTCGGGTTTTCACACGGTGGGGTACCCGATTTTGCCTGTGACGCCCTTTCGAGTTTTCGCCACAGCTGGGCTGTAGCCATTTTTGCACTTGTCCTGATATAGGAGCAAGTCTGGCGGGGTATCTCTATTTTTTTAACCCCATTTTCTTTGCTCTTTTTTTTCTTTTTTTTTTGAATTCGGGATGCAGAAGAACTGGACCACGAAAATGTTGGCTGGCCTTGTCGATGATGACGAGGATTGGATCATGCTTCGGTTCGTCGACACCGGCTAGATGTCGAAGCGAAGGATATGGTCTATTAACAAGGATGTAAGATCTGAGTTAGGGGTAAAGATCGACCGATCTTGCCGATGATGACGAGGGTCAGACACATGTTTATTAATCAGCATAGGTTATTGCCGAAACAAAGGTGGGTTTATTAGCAAGGACGGAAGGTCCAAGTTTTAGGGGTAGGGATCGACCGATCTCGCCGATGATGACGACGGTCGACCATGGGTTTATTCATCAGCATGGGTCACATGCCGAAGCAAAGATGGGATTATCAACAGGGACGTAAGGTCCAAGTGAAGGGTAGAGATCACCCGATCTCGCCGATGATGACGAGGGTAGAACATGGGTTTATTCAAGGATTTCCGGTGGGACTTTTGAGGGTTGTCCCTTGTGGAGTTTCATCAGGTGGCGAACAGAAGAGGAATTTGGAAATTACCACTTTACTGACTTAAGCGCCCTTTCGGGTTTTCGCCGAAGCCAACCCCCTCTTGCTTTTGCCCACGCGCCCTTTCGGATTTTCACGTGGCGGGGTACCCGATTTTGCCTGCGACGCCCTTTCGGGTTTTCGCCACAGCTGAGTTATAGCCATTTTTTGCACTTGTCCTAATATAGGAGCAAGTCTGGCGGGGTATCTCTCTTTTTTAACCCCATTTTCTTTCTTTCTTTTTTTTTGATATGTATAGGGTGGCAGGTCGAAGTGCGACGTTCGACCCCTGGTTGATAGTAGATGGCTGTCGACCGGAGCCCCAGACCTTGCGCCGAGCAGAACAGTTCATTTGTTAGCAAGGGTTGAATGCCAACGCAAAGGAATGATCTCTAGCCGATTCGGGCGTAAGGCCTGTAAAGGTAACAACGTGGTGTATTCTTTCGGGAGCTTGGTCAGGGCAGAATGTTACTAAACCAAGGAAAGGTAGCTCAGCTAAGGTAAGGTGCCATTAACCAAGAAGAAGGTAGCTCGATTAGGGCGGAATGCCACCGAACCGAGGGGAGGTAGCTTGATTAGGGCGGAATGCCACTAACCAAGGAGAGGTAGCTTGATTAGGGTGGGATGCCACTGAACAAGGAGAGGTAGCTTGACTAGGGTGAAATGCCACTAACCAAGGGAAAGGGTAGCTTGATTAGGGCAGAACGCCACCAACTAAGGAAAGGGTAGCCGGGTTAGGGCGGAGTGCCACTAAACCAAGGAGAAGGTAGCTCGGTTAGGGTGGAGTGCCACTAAACTAAGGAAAAGGTAGCTCGGTTAGGGCGGAGTGCCACTAAACCAAGGTAGCTTGGTTAGGGCGGGATGCCACTAAACCAAGGAAAGGTAGCTTGACTAGGGCGAAATGCCACTAACCAAGGGAAAGGGTAGCTCGATTAGGGCAGAATGCCACCAACCAAGGAAAGGTAGCTTAACTAGGGTGAAATGCCACTAACCAAGGGGAGGGTAGCTTGGTTAGGGCGGAGTGCCACTAAACCAAGGAGCAGGTAGCTCGGTTAGGGCGGAGTGCCACTAAACTAAGGGAAAGGTAGCTCGATTAGGGCGGAGTGCCACTAAACCAAGGAGCAGGTAGCTCGGTTAGGGCGGAGTGCCACTAAACCAAGGGAAAGGTAGCTCGGTTAGGGCGGGATGCCACTAAACCAAGGAAAAGGTAGCTCGGTTAGGGCGGAGTGCCACTAAACCAAGGAGAAGGTAGCTTGGTTAGGGCGGAGTGCCACTAAACCAAGGAAAGGGTAGCTCGGTTAGGGCGGAGTGCCACTAAACCAAGGGAAAGGTTGCTCGGTTAGGGCGAGATGCCACTAAACCAAGGAAAAGGTAGCTCGGTTAGGGCGGAGTGCCACTAAACCAAGGAGAAGGTAGCTTGGTTAGGGCTGAGTGCCACTAAACCAAGGAAAGGGTAGCTTGATTAGGGCGGAATGCCACTAGACCAAGGAGAAGAGTAGCTTCGACCGATCACTCGGGACATGTCGGCTGCGCTGCATGATACAGCTTAATGTGTTTTCCGTTGAGGGGAGAGAACTGAATGACTCCTTTGTGGTCTACAAGGACGTAGGCACCCCCTTCATATACTCGGCGGACGATATATGGCCCGACCCAGTTTTCGACCAGCTTCCCTTTGGGGTTGGAGGCCATCACTTCTTTTCTTTTGACCATTACCAGGTCTCCTTTCTTGAATTCTCGACTCTTGACTAGCTTGTCAAAAGCACGGGCCATGCGAGCTTGGTAGAGTTGGATGTTTTGCTGTGCTCGGAGGCGTTTTCCTTCGAGCTCAGCGAGCTCCTCCAATCTTCTTTCTGCATTGGCCTGTTCACCACTGACTAGTCCGTGCTGGACGGCAACTCGTAATGAAGGAACTTCAAGTTCAATGGGCACTACAGCTTCCGACCCATAGACGAGGGAGAAAGGTGAACAGCCGGTTGGGGTCTTGTAGACAGTACGATAGGCCCAAAGCGCTTCGTACATCCTTTCTTCCCAATCCTTTTTATTAGACTTGACAGTCTTCGCCAGCAGCGTGCATAAGGTCTTGTTAAAGGCTTCTGCAAGTCCGTTGGCTTGAGGGTTGTAGGGGGACGATGTCCTCCAGTCGATTTTGTATTTGTCGGCCAGCCGATAAACCTTCTGGTTCCTAAAGTGACTGCCATTATCAGAGATGATTCGGCTGGGGATCCCGAACCGAAATATTACATTCTGCCGGAAGAATCTTGCAACTAGTTCTCCCATCACATCTCTTAGTGCTACTGCCTCCGCCCATCTGGAGAAGTAGTCCGTAGCTGCTAAGATGTATCTGCACCCTGATGAAGATGCTGGTAGCGGCCCTACTACGTCCGTGCCCCACTGAGCAAATGGCCAGCTTGGTAGGGTGGGATGCAATGGCACTGGAGGTCTCCTTGCTATTAGCATGTTCTTGACACTTCTGATAAGCTTTGGCAAACCTGCAGCAATCGTCAAATATTATGGGCCAATAGTAACCCAGTTTCTTTATCTCAATTTTCATCTTCGGGCCAGCCTGGTGTGCTCCAGCTGATCCCGCATGGACCTCCTGCATCACCTGTCCTGCTTCTGCTGACGACAAGCAACGGAGTAGGACTTTCCTTCAGGCATCTGCCATAATTCGGAACAAGGTCCCGCTTCTCATCTCGTAAGAATCCTTGATCCTCAGGAGCTTCATTCTCTGTTCCTTTTCTTTTGGAAGTTGCTGGTGTTGAAACCAGCGTAGGAGATGCTCTCGCCAATCGGGCTGCTGAACCCCTTCGATGACTGCTACTTCCATCTCTTGTTCGTCGGCCAGGACCTCCGTTACGCTGGGGACCTGTCGGCGGTTGATCACTGTTATATTCAGGCTTGTGTCTGGCGGGACCGCCAATGAACTGGCCAGCTTAGCGAGGGCGTCTACCTGAGCATTCCGGCCTCGATTGATGTGCTTGATGCTGATGAAGTAAAATCTTGACATCAGGCGAGTTGCCAACTGGTGATAGGGGAGGAGCTCTTACTTTCGCACATCGAACTCTCCTTCCAGCTGTTTTATAACTAGCATGGAGTCTCCAAATGCTTACAGCATCTGAATTCCCATGGACAGAGCAATTTGCAACCCGATTATCAGGGCTTCATATTTCGCTTCATTGTTTGTGCATTGCTTGTTTATGGAACAGGATGTATGCACCACTTCTCCTTCTGGGGATTTCAGGACTATGCCTGCTCCTGCCCTGACTCTGGCTGATCCAGTGGCAGAGGTGTCAATTCTGGAAGCGCCATCAAAATATAGCTGCCATAAGACGTGTTGTACTAGAATGGCTTCTAGGGTTTCATCTTCAGGAAGCTCCGGCTCCAACGGGCAATCCCCGGGCACTGGGTGCTCAGCGAAGAAGTCTGCAATAGCTTGGCCCTTAACAGCCTTGCACGGCACGTAGGAGATATCAAACTCCATAAGGATTACCGCCCATTTGCCCAGGCGGCCTTTGAGTGCCGGTTGGGACATGATGTACTTCAGGGGATCCTCTTTGAATACCAAGCTGATTTCATGCGACAACATGTAGTGTCGGAGCTTCTTGACTACGAAGACCAGTGCCAGACAGATCTTCTCAATATAAGTATATTTCTCTTCAGTTCTGACCAGTCTCCGACTGAGGTAATAGAGGGCTTGCTCTTTCCCTTCTTCATTATTCTGGGCCAGCATTGCCCCCAGAGAATTATGTGTAGCTGCTATATACAGTATGAATGGTCATCCTTTCACCGGTGCGCCCAGCACTGGAAGAGTTTTCAGGTAGTCATTTAGCTTGTCAAAGGCTGCCTGGCAATCTTCATCCCAATAAAAGGGGACATCTTTCATCATTAGCTTGTGGAAGGGCTGGCATCGCCCTGACAAATTAGAAATGAACCGCCAGATATAAGCCAAGCGGCCCTGTAGTGATCTTAGCTCGGAGATGTTCCTTGGCGGAGGTAACCCCTGAATTGCCTTGATCTTTGCGGGGTCTATCTCGATTCCCCGATATCGGACGATGAAGCCTAAGAATTTTCCGCTCGACACTCCGAACGCACATTTCATAGGGTTCATCTTCAGCTCATGCTGCCTTAGCCTCTGAAAGATAATCCGGAGGTCTTGTAGATGATCTTCTTTTCTTCTGGTTTTGATCACCAGGTCATCTATGTAGCATTCAACCTTGTGGTAGAGCAGCTCATCAAAGATTTTGGTCATCGCGCGCTGATAGGTTGCGCCAGCATTCTTCAGTCCGAACGGCATTCTCTTGTAATGATAAATGCCTTTAGGAGTTCGGAAAGCAGTATGGACTCGGTCATGCTCCGCAATCCAAATCTGATTGTAGCCGGAAGACCCATCCATGAATGATAGGGCCTCATGGCCGGTTGTAGCATCAATCATGACCTTGGTTATTGGCACCGGGAAGTCATCTTTGGGGCAGGCTTTATTTAGATCCCAGAAGTCGACACATATCTGGATCTATCCATTCTTCTTTTTCACGGGGACGATATTCGCCAGCCACGTGGTGTACTGGTTTTCTTCAACAAATCCCACGTCAATGAGCTTGTCGACTTCAGCACAAATTTGGGTGATGAGCTCTGGCCTCATGCGCCGCGGTGGTTGCTTCACCGGCTCGGCGTCAGGGCTAATTGCCAACTCATGTTGCGAGACAGCGGGGCTTAGACCTGGCATCTCTTTGTAAGTCCAGGCGAAGCAATCCCGGTATTCTAGCAGCAGCTGAATGTACAGCTCCCGTTCCTCTGGGGATAGTTGGGCGCTGAGGAAGGTAGGCCTAGGGTCCTTCTCATTTCCCAGGTTGACTTCTATTAGTTCATCGACTGTGGCTTGGCCTCCGTCTTCTATCTCCGGAGGTGCCGGTTGGAGGTCAACGAAGTCTGGAATACCATCTTGAGGGTCGAGTACTTCGACTTCCTCGTCAGACACCGCCAGAGCTTCCTGAGGTTTCTTGATTTCTTGTACCAGCGGCTGAGTGGATTGTTCTATTAGCAAATCCATTGCCGTCGCAGCTTCCAAGGATAAGAGAGCAGCCTTGGTGTTTGCAGATGAGATTGCAGCCATGACGGGCTGGTAACTGTTTACTGCCAGGCTCGGACAGCATGCTGATTTTGCAGCAGAAGTTGAGAAAGTTTCACCTTCTGGGACAGTTGTATCTTCTGCAGAAGTGGCTTTTTCTTTCCTGGTAGCTGGCTCCCCTTGATTGGAGTTGACCAAGGCCTCCCTGATTGGAAGAAAGGGTGTTGAAGTTGTCATTAGCATGACCTCTATGGAGGGAGAGACTCCTGCTTCTTGACTGTCTTCGGCTTCGCTGCTGCTAGCCGTATCAAATTCGGCTTGAAGGGCCGCTTCTTCAGGATGAACCTACTCCCAGCATCGGCAAGGGGCCGAGGTTTCTACTTCTTGATTTTCGGACCGAGCCAGTTCAAGATATTCGGCTTCCACCGGATACTCATCAAAGGTTGCTCCCAGAGGGCAATCTTCAGTAGGGTAGAAGGTGGAGATAGTATCCACCTCGTACCGCCCACTGTAATAATATTCCTCCAGGGTGAAGCCCAACCCAGGATGTTGAGAGACACGTCTCATTTCCTTATCCAGATCTGCAGGATGCCACATCTTCTGGAAAGCTTCTTTGCGCTTTTGAGACTGATCGGGAGGAATGTGTTGCTTCTGAAACATCCTGGCCATTCGATCAGTTGTAAATGCCAGGCCTTGAACAGGAACCCGCGGGTTGGCTAGATCTTCAGGGAGGCTACAGTCTATGTCTTCCCGAGTGGGATGCTCCTCAGCTGTATAGAACAAGCTGCTGGGCCCATCTTCCTGTGTCACCTCCCAAGCTTTGAAAGGTTCGAGAGTGGGATCGTTGAGGCCGGAGATTGGCTTGGTGAGGCCGGCCGGGACTCCGATGCGGTAGTGCTGTCGATCGACCTGCACTTCCTTAGCCTTGGGGTACAATGCTGGGGGTGTCACCCTGCCGACCTCTCCAGAGGCTGTGATGTGGGAGACCACTTTCGGCTTGACATATCCGCGCGGCGGTGGTGGATACCAACCGTTACCCGATTTATTCTTCGATGCCCCTATGGGGGCCTCAGCTTCAGAAACCTTTCAGGAAGGCCATGTTTATAGGTTGGCGTCTGCCAAGTGACATTCAAACACCTCGAATGGGTGGAGATCACCAAATATCCTCTCCTCCTTCCCCTGGAGGCTGTATTTGATGCATTGGTGGAGCGTGGAGGACACCACCATATTCTCATGCAGCCATGGGCGGCCGAGCAGTGCTTTGTAAGAGGTGCGAGAGTCAATGACATGAAATTGCACCGTTGTGTTGGATTTTGTGACTTCCCTAGTGTTTTGATGATGAGCATCACTATGTTAAATATTATCATTTTAATCAGATATCTTGCGTAATGTTATGCATTTGAAATTTCCATGATTAATAGGAAAACTGCTATGAGGTAGTACCTTGCATGTCCGTACTGTTCCTTTCATACTTCGTGTTGTTTGTGTTTACTACACTTCGTGTTGTCCTTTTGTACGTCGTGTTGTTCCAACTATGTTTGTTGATTGTCTTCGTGCTGTTTACTGAAGCAGCTCGATTTGTTCTGATGAACTTCAAGTCGTCTTCCTGTGAACCTCGTGTCGTTTCTTCAGTATTTAGTTGCTCATCTCGAGTCATCCTTTTTATTTTTGCTCTTGTGTTTTCGTGTCATTTACTGTAGTTACTCGAGTCGTTTTCCGGCTTTCACTATTTTATCATGTGTCGTTGTACCCGTTCCTGTCTTCTGTCTTCGTGTTGTTTTTCCTAGACCCCGTGTCCTTTTTGCTTTGTGACCACACTTCGTGTCGGTTTCTGTTTTAGTCTTCGAGTTGTTTTCAGCCCGTGTCATCCTCGTTTTCGAGTCATTTTCCTGTGTCTTCGTGTTATCTTTTCTGCTTGTGTTTTCGTGTTATTTTTGTGTTTGAGTCTTCATGTTATTTCTGTGTTTGTGTCTTAGTGTTGTTTTTATGCCTTCGTGTTGCTTCTTTCTATCTTCGTCCAGGTTTCCTCTGATCGCGTGTTTTACTACAGTTTTACTCCGTGTTATTTCCTTTTCACCTCGTGCTGTTCTCATCTGACTTCGTGTCGTTCTCTTTTGTAGTGTTAGCTTTGTTACTGTGGTACCTCGTGTCGTTCTCTCTTTACCTTGTGCTGTTCTCATCTGACCTCGTGTCATTCTCTCTTTATTTCGTGGTGTAGTCATCTTGTGTATCTCGTGTCGTTCTCAGTATAGTGTATCTCGTATTGCTATCACATACCTCATGCAGTTTTAGTTTTTGTGGCCCTGAGTTTTTAATGGTTTTAATCTCTTTGCAGGAGAAGAAGAAAAACAAAAAGAAGAAGGTGGTCTGAGGATGAATATTCCCCAGTGACTGGGTTGCACGTGATCCAATACTAAAGGAACCAATGCTATAAGGGCACGTGGCAAGAAGGTTCTGGATCGAGCGCGGGAAGCACACGCCTTGCATGAACCCTTCTGATCGCTTATAAAAGCACTGCCTCACCATCTACGAAAATTGAGGAGCTCCGAGGTTACAGTAAAGAAATTTGAGTGAGAGCAGAAGAGAAAGAGCCTCCCTGAGAAACTAGAGTGTTCCAGTTGAGAGAGAAGAGAGAGCAGAAGAGTGATCAGAAGATGGGTATTGACTTACGGATCAAATCCGAAGTCTGCTGCTCAGTTTGAGCTACATTGTTTCCAGTTTCCGAAATTTGGATTCCTTCTTTCTTGTTTTCATTTTTATATGTTTTTCCTTCTTGATTGAAAGTTCTCTGTGTTACCTCCTGGTGTTCAGGGGAAGAGAGAGACGTGTTCTCTCTGGTTTACTTGCAACAGAGGTTGCAGTATTGTTCCCTCTCGTAGAAGAGGTGTTCCCTCTGGGATTCAGAGGAAGAGTGATGCGGGACGGACTCAGGAGACGACACTATATGGTGCCACCCTCGGACTCTAGATGAAGACGCGACCAGCAGCACACACCAGGGAGACACTAAGCCCGACACTACGAGCTCCTAGTGGTAAAACGTCGCTAACAGAAGTGGAAGCTCACTCGTCGTCCCAAGCGAGGGAAAGCGCGGACCGTGCGCGGTTAAGGAACCGGCGGAGGTCAAGGGTAGTCCGACTCAACTTCCGGACTCGGATCGAGTCGCGGGACGGGTCACTCTCACTCTCACAGCGGTGACATGGACACACGGGCTAGTACCTACACTCTCGGCAGCGGCAAAAGACCGTATACTAGCTAAGCAAATGAACGCCAAGAGGTTCGGACCATTACCTCCACGCTCCCGGCGTGGCGAAGACAACCCCGGCCGAATCACGGACTCCCGGTTAAACAATATCACAGCAATACAAAGATTTGACCCACTCCACGCAGGGAGGTAAAAGGTCACATGTGGAGCCCGGGAATCACGCAACTCGGGTTGACGGGCAGCATCTTGATGTCGCCCGGCGGTGCCGAACTCCGCGTTTTAGTGCTTTCCGAACGGCGGGTTCTGCGGGCCCGTGGGGCCCACGGGTGGCGCTGACCTCCGGATCTGCAGGAGTGGGTCCCACTGTGATGGGGACCCCTGGTGGCACGTCTCCACGGAAGGCGGTCGGCCGGGAACACCGACCGGTGGCCGAACAACTCCGATCTCCAAGCTTTTGGAATGCTGCCCACGGATTTCTGCTTGCTGTTTTCAGGTGCGCGCTCCGGCGAAAACAGCCGCTGCGGTCGATCCCGACGTCGGATCGGGACGCATGAGCTATCGTTGGAAAGCTCTCTTCAAATGCTTCAATCTAGACTCAAAGACATCTGATGGATCTAGCCGGATCTAGACTTTAATGAATTTACAAATCCCTGTTGTATAGTAACCGAGACATCAGTTTTACAGGGTATTTGTCTGAGAACCACCGTTGACCGCCTACTTTCCATAGGAATCAGACTTGAAGCTCTTCTTAAACTTTGTAGATATTCAAACTATGAAGCTGGGACAATTTTTAGAATTGGATTTGGAGCTGGTGGTGATTTGATAGGATTTTTGGAGTGTCTGGTGGTCGGATCTGGGAACTGGCAGAAAGTACTGTAGCTAGGACTGCGAACGAATTTTAGAAAATATGAAATGGATGAACCAAAAATTAAAAAAAATGGTGGATGAAGGGATGGGTGCAAGGGACACCCAGTTAAATTGGGCGAACCAAAGAAAATCAAAAAAAGGACCTAAGACTTGAAACTCTGGGCGTGTGGAAATGGAAACAGACAGTAGACAGATCTGGAAACTGTGATTGGACGAAAATCAAAAAATACCAAATGAGATCTTTATGACCAACCAAAATTCTGAGGATGTGCTGGACACCTCTGGGACATCCAGTAAAAGTTCCAGCTCGATCTGAGGCCGTGGCTGAGACTGGAATTTCGTGGAAGTGGCTGTGGTACTGCATGGACAGAACTCCGGCGAAGGCGATGGCGGTGCGGTGGCGGCTCGTGGCGGCGGCGGCGATGACCGTAACTGATAGGGGAGGAGTCACACCTCCAGAGGCAACCTTCACAGCTGCAAGGGGGAAGAGAGGGGCGCACCAAGCTGGAGCTCCAACAATTTCTTGATTCCAAATGGCATTAATTCATCAAAAATGGAAATTACAAGCATATATAGGTCACCAATCTAATCAATCCTCCACCGTTGGATCTAGGGGTGGGAGATTGAGGGCTAGGATTGCATGTGACCATCCACACAAATGAAAATTAAAAAAAAATAAAGGGGGGGGCGGCCTATTGACTAGAATGGCAAGGATGTGGAAGTTGGACTTGGTAGGTGGGGGTAGGTGGCCTCTCATTTGGACTTTTCAAGTCCATTGTCCCCCATGTGTCCAAATACCATTCAAACTTCTAGATGCTCCCATGTGGCATGTTGACTGGCCCCATGTGGGACCCTAGGCTGAGGTGGCCCAATGTGGTGGGGCCCGGGGGGCTCGTGGGGCCTACGGGGTCCGAAATGCTCGTAAGCCCCTATTACACTCAAAATGGCAAAACGAATGCAACGAAATAAATACAAATTACACACACATAAAGTCTAGCTAAATATAATAAATGGGGAGGCTCAAGGCGGAGTGTCCAAACTGTCTCCGAGCCAGATGGACGCTGAGGTGGCTCGTGTCGTGCTCCGTGTGCGGTACCGGTGGCTCGGTGTGTCGTGCCGATCAACAGCTCGGGTGTCCGCACCAATTCTCCCCGGGTGGGAGAAACTCGACCCTGTCGAGTAGGGTCTGCATCGCTCCTGTATCGCTCCAAAAGGTCCAGATCAATCTGCTGCAACTCACCATGTGTGATCCATGTGTCCTCAGTAGCGGGCCGTCCTCTCCATCGCACTAGGTAGCGCGGGTAAGATCCACTCCTGGTAACCGTCACTTGCTCGTCCAGTATACGATCTATATGCTCACGCTGCCGTGAAAAAGGGGCTGGAGGTGGAAGTGGACACTCAGGTGTGGGATCACTCTCAAGGGGAGGAGATGGCTCAAAAGGCTCACTAGGGATCACCGCTGGGTCCCTATATGCAACAAGATCCGATACATTGAAGGTAGAGCTTATACCATATTCCTCGGGCAAGTCCACAACGTACGCATTGGATCCAACGCGTTTCAACACTCTGAATGGACCGGCTCCGCGAGCTTGCAACTTCTTAACGGTTCCAGAGGGAAACCGTTCAGGTCTTACCCTGATCATGACGTATTCGCCCTCGTGGAACTCTCGGTGGTGTCGGTGGGCATCGGCTAACTCCTTGTACCGTGCATTGCTGGACTCAATGTGACGACGGATGTCGTCATGCAAACTCCTAACATGCCTAGCAAATGACTCGGCCGACTCCGACACTCTAGCATGGACAGGCATGGGGACAAGGTCAACGGGTTTCCTAGGCCTACGACCTGTGACAATTTCAAATGGACTCATGCCAGTAGACCTATTCACCGAATCATTATATGCAAACTCAGCCATAGGTAGAATGAGATCCCAATCCCCAATGCGGTCCCTAACAAGACATCTCAAAAGATCACCCAGACTCCTATTGACCACCTCGGTCTGACCATCTGTCTGGGGATGGTATGCAGTGGAAAACTTGAGGTGCGTACCCATCATATGCCATAGTGTCTTCCAAAAATAGGAAGTGAACCTAACATCACGGTCAGACACTATAGTGCGAGGCAACCCGAACTTGCACACCACATGAGTAAGGAATAGGCGGGCTACCCTAGAAGCATCCGAAGTCTTTGAGCAAGGGATAAAGAGGGCCATCTTCGAGAAACGGTCAACCACCACATAGACCGAATCATGCTTCCTGGAGGTACGTGGCAATCCCAAAACAAAATCCATGCTGACATCCTGCCACGGGGCATCAGGCACGGGGAGAGGCGTATAAAGGCCCGAGCTTTGCTTCTTCATTTTGGCCGTAGCACATGTACGGCACTGAGCCACGATGTTAGCAACATCGCGCTTCAAGCTCGGCCAATAAAATCGATGCTCCACTGCCTCAATAGTCTTGTTCCGACCAAAGTGGCCGGCTAGACCTCCCGCATGTAGTTCCCACACTAGGAAATCTCGAACCGAAGTTCGGGGAACACATAGCCTGCTACCTCGAAAGAGGTAACCCTCCTGAAGCACATAATCATCATGGTCTCTCGAGGGCCCGGCCTGGAGAGTAGTAAAAATCTGACCGAAGTCAGGACAATCAACATAGGCCTCCTTCATCTTCTCTAGCCCTATGACCTCGGCACTCATGGTGGTAAGAAGACATGCTCGCCGACTCAAGGCATCGGCCACCTTGTTCTCCACTCCAGCCTTATGTTTTAGCACAAAGGTGAACTGCTGGAGATACTCAACCCAACGACTATGACGCGAATTCAGCTTCTTTTGGGAATGGAGGTACCTCAAAGCCTCATGATCGGAGTATAAGACAAACTCCTGATGTAATAGGTAATGCCTCCAATGCCTAAGAGCCTGAACAACTGCGTAAAACTCTTTATCATATGTGGAATATCGCAGTTTCGCATCATTCAGCTTCTCGCTGAAATATGCGATCGGGTGGGACTCCTGACTCAAAACTCCTCCTATCCCAACACCCGACGCATCACAACAGACCTCAAACACCTTCGAGAAATCAGGCAGTCGAAGGATAGGTGTCTGGGTCATGCGCTCCTTGATGTCCCTGAAGGCAGCAGATGCGGCCTTCGTCCATACAAATGTGCCCTTACGGATGCAATCCGTGATCGGGGCAGTGACGGAGCTAAATCCGCGGATGAAGCGACGATAGAACGTCGCAAGGCCATGAAAGCTGCGGACATCATGAACCGTACGGGGTTCCGGCCACTCAACAATGGCCCGGACCTTCTCCGGATCGGCGGAGACCCCAGTACTAGACACAATGAAACCCAAGAAGGTAAGCTGAGATGTCATGAAAGCACACTTCTGTGGGTTCGCAAACAACTGCTCTCGCCGAAGAAGTATACAGACCTGCCGAAGGTGGTCTAAGTGGTCCCCTGTGGTGCGGCTATAGATAAGGATATCATCAAAATACACCACTACAAAGACTCCAATGAAAGGTCGAAGGACCTGAGTCATGAGCCGCATGAAAGTGCTAGGGGCATTGGTCGACCCAAAAGGCATGACCAACCACTCATATAGACCGTCCTTGGTCTTAAATGCGGTCTTCCACTCATCACCTGGCCTAATCCTCACCTGATGATAGCCGCTCTTAAGATCGATCTTCGAAAAGATAGTGGCACCTGCCATCATGTCCAGCATGTCATCAAGGCGGGGAATAGGGAACCTGTACTTCACGGTGATTTTGTTGATGGCACGACTATCAATGCACATTCTCCACGTGCCATCCTTCTTCGGGGCGAGTAATGCGGGTACAACACATGGACTCATGCTGTCCCGGACAGATCCTCTCTGCACAAGCTCATCGACCTGCCGTTTAAGCTCGGCATGCTCCGTGGGGCTCATTCGATAATGAGGAAGATTGGGCAAAGAAGAGCCCGGAACAAGGTCGATGGCATGCTGAATATCCCGCATAGGTGGGAGTCCCTCGGGAAGCTCATCGGGGAATACATCAGCATACTCCTGCAGAATGGGAACAACCTCGGGTGGGAGCTCACCCTCGGAGTCCCGCTCCACCTCTCGGACCGTAATGGCAAACACCGGACAGCCCTGACTAAGCTCCTGCTCCATTTCCCGGGAGCTAATCATCATCAATCTCCTCGTCGAGGGCTCTCCTGGGCCAGAGGTAACGGTCATAGCCCGAGCTGGGGATGGGGTACTAGGCCCGGGAACGGAAGGCTTCGGAGTACTAGGGCCAGTAGGACCCCTAACAGATGGGCTCCTGGGCCGAACGGGTTGGAGGGTGACCCGCTGGCCATCGTGGTCGAAGGTACAGGTGTTCGACCGACCATGGAGTGTGGCATCTCGGTCGAATAACCACGGCCTACCAAGAATGATACTTCCCACTTCCATGGGAAGAACATCACACCAGATCTCGTCACGGTAGGAGTGGAGCTGCAGCGGGACCAAGCACCGCAGCCTGACCGAAATGGAAGTTGTATCCACCCATGATACCTGGTAGGGGCAAGGGTGGTCTACGGGTGTGAGACCAAGACGAGTGACAGCGTTCGTGGAGATTGCATTGATACAACTCCCGCTATCGATGACCACCTTGCAAATTTGCTTTCCCAGCCTACAGAATACATGAGGGATAGTGGTCCGACGCCAGTCATCACTGACCTGTGGCTGGGTGAGGATACATCTGACGACCCCCACATGGGTATCGTCTAACTGCTGGGCATCCTGGGCCTCACCTCCCATCTCATAGTACTCGTCAGCTAGCTCTTCATCTGCCTCATAGCTGACTAACTCTAGGCCCGCAGGGGTGGTATCCTCAGCCTGTGTGTCCCCAATGTGAAGAGATGGGCGAGTGGGACACTGGTTGGCGAAATGGCCAAACCCATTGCAGCGATAACACTGCTGCCGTGATCCACTAGGCTCCCCAATCATAGGTCCTTTACCTTTATCCTCCCGACGGATAGGAGGCGTAGGCAACAAAGGACGTGCGGGTGGTGCAGGTGCCGGTGGACGGGCTATGGGTGGGGCCGTAAGATGCTGGGGACGAGGAAGGTCCCTCGGGGGTGGAGGGCGAGGCCTAGGAGCAAAGGGCTCGTGGCGAGCGGGCTCCTGAGGTCGAGCCATGGGGGCCCTCGGATATGTGCCAGATGAGCCACGGGACTCGACACTACGAAGGGGAAAGGAGCCCAACCGATGGGGTGACTCGAACTCGGCCTCGAACTGCTCCAATTTGAGAGCAATCTGATATGCCTGCTCCAAAGTGGTGGCATTGCGGCGAAAGAGTTCATATTGATAATTAGGCCGCAAACCTCTCCGAAAGCGGGATATCGTCATGGTGCTCTCTTCCGTGACCCCGCACCGCAAATAATACTCATCGAACTCGGCGGTGTACTCGGTCACGGATCGGTTCCCTTGGGAGATGCTTTGCCACTTGTCTATAAGACGTTGGCGATATGAGGCAGGAAGGTACTTCTCCCTCAATTTGAGTTTCATATCATCCCAGGTACCGATTTGGGGTTGACGTCGCTGGTTGAGCAGGCTCTCCACATTGATCCAATAAGTTTGGGCCTGCCCTTGCAGCTTCATCTTCGCATATCGGACTCTTCGGTGGTCCGTCATCTCAAACCACTCGAAGTACCGGTCCATACCGGCCTCCCAATCTAGATACACCCTAGGGTCCAAGGACCCGCTAAAAGTGGGAGGGTCCGCACGCACACCCCTAAGAATGCGGTCGTCATCCTCGTCATCACGATTCCGTCGTTGATGACGACGACCGTTACCCCCGTGATCATTGTCGGAGGCATAATCATCCACTATAGGCGCCTGTTGCCTCCCGACATCCTCTACCTGAGCCCTTGGCACAGCGGGTTGCTGCACCGGCTCTTGTTGGCCGTTCGTCGGCACGGGTTGCGCCGCTACTGGGCCCCTCTCTAGGACGGCAATCCTCCCAACAAGGCCTTGAATGGACTGCTCCGAAACCCCGGCCCGATCCTCGAGGACCTTCATCCTCCCTTCTAGACGCGTCCCTATGCCATCCATACGCGTACTAAGACCATCCATACGCGTGTCTAAACGATCCATGATGGCCCGGAACATCTCGGCCGTGGAAGACTCATCGGAACTACGGGCTCGGGAGTCCGCCATAGGTGGTGGTGGCGAGTATTGGGTGCCTCGACGGGTGGGCATGCAAAGACGTACGGACTAGGTGACAACGACCGACTAATGCAAACACACTAAATGATACACTTAGACCTAATTGCAATTTGAAAACACTCCTTTTTTTGGTATTTTGAAAGAATGCAATTTAAAACACTTTTTTTTTTTTTGAAAAGAATGAGACTCGACTACACCCTAGACACGGCCAAGACTCGGTACGCGGCGGAGGTAATCGACCCGAAGGTCACTCGCGCAAGTGTGTGGTCTTCCCGGTAGGCGAAGCCTAACGGTCGGACAACACCTTTGGATATACCGAGTGAAGGTGTGTGTGGGGTAACCTTAGACTATGCAAGACTTATGCAACGACTACCCTAGACTCGACTTGCTCTGATACCAAACTGATGCGGGACGGACTCAGGAGACGACACTATATGGTGCCACCCTCGGACTCTAGATGAAGACGCGACCAGCAGCACACACCAGGGAGACACTAAGCCCGACACTACGAGCTCCTAGTGGTAAAACGTCGCTAACAGAAGTGGAAGCTCACTCGTCGTCCCAAGCGAGGGAAAGCGCGGACCGTGCGCGGTTAAGGAACCGGCGGAGGTCAAGGGTAGTCCGACTCAACTTCCGGACTCGGATCGAGTCGCGGGACGGGTCACTCTCACTCTCACAGCGGTGACATGGACACACGGGCTAGTACCTACACTCTCGGCAGCGGCAAAAGACCGTATACTAGCTAAGCAAATGAACGCCAAGAGGTTCGGACCATTACCTCCACGCTCCCGGCGTGGCGAAGACAACCCCGGCCGAATCACGGACTCCCGGTTAAACAATATCACAGCAATACAAAGATTTGACCCACTCCACGTAGGGAGGTAAAAGGTCACATGTGGAGCCCGGGAATCACGCAACTCGGGTTGACGGGCAGCATCTTGATGTCGCCCGGCGGTGCCGAACTCCGCGTTTTAGTGCTTTCCGAACGGCGGGTTCTGCGGGCCCGTGGGGCCCACGGGTGGCGCTGACCTCCGGATCTGCAGGAGTGGGTCCCACTGTGATGGGGACCCCTGGTGGCACGTCTCCACGGAAGGCGGTCGGCCGGGAACACCGACCGGTGGCCGAACAACTCCGATCTCCAAGCTTTTGGAATGCTGCCCACGGATTTCTGCTTGCTGTTTTCAGGTGCGCGCTCCGGCGAAAACAGCCGCTGCGGTCGATCCCGACGTCGGATCGGGACGCATGAGCTATCGCTGGAAAGCTCTCTTCAAATGCTTCAGTCTAGACTCAAAGAGATCTGATGGATCTAGCCGGATCTAGACTTTAATGAATTTACAAATCCCTGTTGTATAGTAACCGAGACATCAGTTTTACAGGGTATTTGTCTGAGAACCACCGTTGACCGCCTACTTTCCGTAGGAATCAGACTTGAAGCTCTTCTTAAACTTTGTAGATATTCAAACCATGAAGCTGGGACAATTTTTAGAATTGGATTTGGAGCTGGTGGTGATTTGATAGGATTTTTGGAGTGTCTGGTGGTCGGATCTGGGAACTGGCAGAAAGTACTGTAGCTAGGACTGCGAACGAATTTTAGAAAATATGAAATGGACGAACCAAAAATTAAAAAAAATGGTGGATGAAGGGATGGGTGCAAGGGACACCCAGTTAAATTGGGAGAACCAAAGAAAATCAAAAAAAGGACCTAAGACTTGAAACTCTGGGCGGGTGGAAATGGAAACAGACAGTAGACAGATCTGGAAACTGTGATTGGACGAAAATCAAAAAATACCAAATGAGATCTTTATGACCAACCAAAATTCTGAGGATGTGCTGGACACCTCTGGGACATCCAGTAAAAGTTCCAGCTCGATCTGAGGCCGTGGCTGAGACTGGAATTTCGTGGAAGTGGCTGTGGTACTGCATGGACAGAACTCCGGCGAAGGCGATGGCGGTGCGGTGGCGGCTCGTGGCGGCGGCGGCGATGACCGGAACTGATAGGGGAGGAGTCACACCTCCAGAGGCAACCTTCACAGCTGCAAGGGGGAAGAGAGGGGCGCACCAAGCTGGAGCTCCAACAATTTCTTGATTCCAAATGGCATTAATTCATCAAAAATGGAAATTACAAGCATATATAGGTCACCAATCTAATCAATCCTCCACCGTTGGATCTAGGGGTGGGAGATTGAGGGCTAGGATTGCATGTGACCATCCACACAAATGAAAATTAAAAAAAAATAAAGGGGGGGGGGCGGCCTATTGACTAGAATGGCAAGGATGTGGAAGTTGGACTTGGTAGGTGGGGGTAGGTGGCCTCTCATTTGGACTTTTCAAGTCCATTGTCCCCCATGTGTCCAAATATCATTCAAACTTCTAGATGCTCCCATGTGGCATGTTGACTGGCCCCATGTGGGACCCTAGGCTGAGGTGGCCCAATGTGGTGGGGCCCGGGGGGCTCGTGGGGCCCACGGGGTCCGAAATGCTCGTAAGCCCCTATTACACTCAAAATGGCAAACCGAATGCAATGAAATAAATACAAATTACACACACATAAAGTCTAGCTAAATATAATAAATGGGGAGGCTCAAGGCGGAGTCTCTAAGCTGTCTCCGAGCCAGATGGACGCTGAGGTGGCTCGTGTCGTGCTCCGTGTGCGGTACCGGTGGCTCGGTGTGTCGTGCCGATCAACAGCTCGGGTGTCCGCACTAAAGAGAGACCTTGGTCTCTGGTTCTAGTGACTGCAGATCACTAGTGTTCCCTCCGGTTGGAGGAAGAGGAACTTATTTCTTGGTTTCTAGGGACTTGGCGTCCTTAGGGTTCCCTCCGGGTGTGGAGGAAGAGGGGAGGGTGTTCCCCTGGTGAAGCTGTGAATCAGCCGTTGTCGCAGACTGAGTCTGCTTTGCTAGCAGGTGCTAGTGGAAGCCTCACTTTGATTTGAAGTGAGGGGTGGACGTAGGCAGACTGGAGGTCTGACCGAACCACCTTAAAAACCTCTGGGTACTTGTGTGATTGTCTGTGGTGATTTTATGGTGTGCCTTCTATCCACTCGAGCTATTGTCCGCACTGCGTTTTTGTGGGTTCAACTCCGAGATTGCTTGTTTTAAGTGAATCATTCTTTAGTAATTTTTAATCGGTTAAAAATAGTGATCTATTCATCCCCTCCCCTTCTAGATCACCTTATATTTCTTGTATCACTTGGTATCAGAGCGGGTATTTCCCAATATGTGGTCCAACGGCCAGGGAAACGGATCCGCTGGTCCTCGCAGCTACATTGCTGAAGGGCAGTCAATCACCCGTCCCCCTTTCTTCGATGGTAATAACTATTTCTTTTGGAAGAACAGGATGGAAGTCTTTATCAGGGCCCAAAGCCACAAGCTCTGGAGAGTAATTACAGATGGTCCGTACCAACTTCCACCGAATGAAGACATGTGGACAGAAGAACAGGTTAAACTTTCCGCACTGAATTGGACAGCTCTTAGCATCATACAGTGCGCCGTCCACCCGGAAGAGTACTTGAGGATTTCAGCGTGCAAGACTGCAAAGAAAATGTGGGATGAATTGCAGTTAATTTATGAGGGCACATCTCAAGTGAAAGCTACCAAGATCAATATGCTTACAACTCAGTATGAGTTGTTTAAGATGAAGCCAGAGGAGTCGATCACAGAAATGTATGCTAGATTGTCTGTGATCATCAATAGTCTGAGAGGATTTGGAAAGGAGATTCAGCAAGAAGACATTGTCAGGAAGATCCTTAGGTCCCTAACTCCCATCTGGGATACTAAGGTGACCGTCATAGAGGAATCTAGAGATTTATCCACCATGTCAGTAACCCAGCTGATTGGGTCTCTCATGACCCACGAAATGAACTTCAGACAAGGGAATGATGGACATGACAGAAAGGGAAAGAATGTTGCTCTGAAAGTCTCACGACATGCTAAGAAGAGCAGCAGCAGCAGCAGCAGCAGTGGTGGTAGCAGCGAAGACTCTGACGGATTCTCAGACCTGGACAAGGGCGAGCAGGCCATGCTCACCAGGCAATTCAGAAAGTTCTTGAGGACTAAAGGGAAATTCTACAGGAGAAAGAGATTTAATGCTGCAAGGAAGTCTCCTGAACGAGAACTTGAGAAGAACCGGTCTGTTAAGAAAGTTACATGCTACCATTGTCAGAAACCTGGTCACATGAAAAGTGAATGTCCAGAACTGCAAGCTAAGGCTCCCGGATACCAGAAGAAGATGGTGCACAAGAAGAAGAAAGCCATGCTGTGCACATGGAGCGACGAGGAGGAGGATCTAGAAGCCACCTCGTCTAGTGAAGGTGAAGAGAAGACTTGTCTCATGGCCAACCATGAGGAAGAGGTAACGAACTTATTTGAGAATTTTACTTTGGATGATTGGGAGGACGCCTATGGCGACCTGTTAGCTAAATATAATTTTCTAACCAAGGAGCACAGAATGCTTAAACGAAAGTTTCACTCTGTTTCTGAGGAACACTCTATTGCTGTTACGGATAACATGAAAACCAAGGAGATGGCCATTGAGCTAGATCAGGCTAGAAGTGAGATCGAGAAGTTTAGAATGGAAAGAGAGGAAAATCTAGCTAGGATGAATGAGCTGAAGAGTAAAACTGAAGAGAGTAAAAAGGAGTTTAGACTGATTGCAGAAAAATATGAGGCGGTTAGAAAAGTTAATCAGGAACTCCACGACCAATGTAATGAACTTCAGAAGGTGATTGAGGAGAAAGGAAAAATGCTAGAAAAATTTACAGAGGGGAGAAACAATCTGGATGCCCTTCTGGGGTCGAGGGTAAACTTCAATAGGGAGGGATTAGGATACTATCCCACAAGTAAAAAACCCTTTAAATTTAAAACTGTCACGTTCTGCCCCGCCAAGGGCAAAGAAAAACTAGAAACACCATCCAGTTCCAAATCTGTCTCTACATTGAAGGTTTCGACCAGCAAATCCAGTCAATCCACTGGTCAGCAAGCTAAGTCAGGAAATTCTGAGACTAGAACTGCTCCTGTGCAACAGTTGTGGAACAAAGGTTTTCACACGACCATTCCTATTGATGTCACTAGAAAGGTGAACAGTTTCGCTAAGAAAGTTCAGCATGCTAGTTATCAAGGAAAGCATGCAAACATGCATCACCTTCAGCACAATTTTCATTTGAATAAAAATGGTTACATGAATTATGCTCAGCACACACGTGTTTCCTCTAAGAGGCCAAACAACAATTTCTCTGTTCAGAAACAGCATAATTTTAATAGGAATAGGCTCATTCAACACCCACTGAGAAATGCCAAGAAGGAAGAATCAATCCACATGAAATCACTGAAAAGAACAGTAAAACAAATGTGGGTTCCTAAGTGTGATTTGGATAAATTGAAAACTGTCTTTGGACCCAATTTGAATTGGGTCCCACATTACTTTGTCTGAACTCTCGCAGGTTAGCCTGGCAGTCGAGCATAACAAGTGGTATCTTGACAGCGGCTGTAGCAGGCACATGACAGGAGACCGGTTCAAATTTAGCAAACTGAAAATGAAGTTTGGGGGCTTGGTTAAATTCGGTGGAAATAACAGAGGAAGAATAATTGGAATTGGTACAGTTGGTAAGTCCTCTACTAACTCCATTGAAGATGTGTATCTTGTAGAAGGACTTCAGCACAACTTGCTAAGTATAAGTCAACTCTGCGACAAAGGATACATGGTACTCTTTGACCACAATTCCTGCACTATTTTTGAGCTGAATTCTGATAACGTCATGTTCAAAGGTCATAGAGTAAACAATGTATACATCGTAGACCTGGATGATAATCCTGAAACTAACTTGTGTATGTCTGCTAACTCTGAACATGTTGCTTTTGACTGGCATAGGCGTCTAGGCCATGCTAGTTTGTCTACAATGAATAAACTGTCTAAGCATAACCTAGTTAGAGGTTTGCCCAGAGTAAGATTTCAGTTAGGGTCCAAGCTATGTGATGCTTGTGCACAAGGTAAACAGACTCGTGCAGTTTTTAAGTTGAGAACTGAGAGTCTTTCATCTAAACCGCTGCAGCACTTGCACATGGATCTTTTTGGTCCTACTCGCATACAAAGTTTGTCAGGTAAGAGATATGGATTAGTCATAGTTGATGACTTCACTAGATTTTCTTGGTTGTTTTGTTTAGCAAATAAAAATGATGCTTTTGTTCACTTTGAAGAACTTTTCAATAAAATCAAACTGCAAGGTGAACATAATATCATTACAATTCAGTCTGACCATGGAGGAGAGTTTGAGAACTCTTCATTTTCTGAATTTTGCTCAAGAGAGGGAGTGACTCACAAATTCTCTTCTCCCAGGACACCGGAGCAGAACGGAATTGTTGAGAGAAGAAACAGATCAATAATTGAAATGGCCAGGACTATGCTGATTGAGAGTGGACTTCCAAGGAGATTTTGGGCTGAAGCTGCGAATACTGCATGCTACATTCTAAACTGAGCCTTGGTAAGACCTAGTCATAGGAAAACTCCTTATGAACTTCTCAAGGGTAAGCAGCCAAACATTTCTTACTTTAAAGTTTTTGGCTCTAAATGTTTTATTCACAATAATGGTAAGAATGGTTTGGACAAATTTGAAGCTAGAAGCTCTCCTGGAATTTTTCTCGGATATTCAGAAACCTCAAGGGCTTACAAAGTTTTCAATAAAGATGATCAAACTATTGAAGAAACACCGCATGTAGTGTTTGATGAAAATGATTTCTCTAACAAAGTGATGAATGATGACAGGGAGCCATCTAATGAGGGAGATTTCTTGGAGAGAATTGAAGAAGAAGAGATGCAGCCAGCTGCTCAACCAGAAAACTCACAGCAAGAAGGAGCAGCTGAGGTAGGTGAACCCTCAGGTGAGATAATATTTCACAAAGACCACCCTAGTGAAAATGTCATAGGTAATTTGCATGATCCTCCTAGGACAAGGTCTCATTTTAGAATTGTCCAAGAATAGGACTTAGCTGCATTGGTATCTCAGGTGGAACCCAAATCTGTGGAAGAAGCCTTAAAACATGATTCTTGGGTATCCGCCATGTGTGAGGAATTAAATCAATTTGAGAAAAATATTGTATGTGAACTAGTTCCCAGACTTGATAACACTCATGTCATTGGCACTAAATGGGTTTTCAAGAATAAAGTTGATGAGAATGGATCTATTTCTAGAAACAAAGCAAGACTTGTAGCTCAAGGCTACAGTCAGGAATTTGGTGTGGATTTTGATGAATCCTATGCCCCAGTGGCTAGGATGGAAGCTATACGAATTCTGCTTGCATTTGCATGCTCTAGGAACATTCGACTGCAGCAGATGGATGTCAAAAGCGCATTCTTAAATGGGGTATTGAAGGAAGAGGTATATGTTGAACAACCTCCAGGTTTTAATTTCTCTGTTCAGCCTAACATGGTTTTTAGGTTGAATAAAGCCCTCTATGGATTGAAGCAGGCTCCCCGAGCTTGGTATGAGAGACTTTCTGAATTCCTCTTGAGCAAGGGCTACACTCGAGGTAAGGTTGACCAAACCCTCTTCACCAAAAATCTCGGAAAGGATTTAATAGTGGTCCAGGTATATGTTGATGATATCATCTTTGGATCTAACAATTCAAAATTGTGTAAAGAATTTTCTGAATCTATGTCTCATGAATTTGAAATGAGTTTAGTTGGCGAACTAAAGTATTTTCTTGGGCTGCAGGTCAAACAGATGGAGGATGGTTATTTCATAAATCAAACCAAGTATACTCTGGAGATGTTGAAAAGGTTTGGAATGACCAACCTCAAGACTATCTCAACACCCATGGGCACCAACTCCTCACTGGATTCAGACGAAAAAGGTAAAGAGGTGGATGCTAAATTATATAGAGGTATGATCGGTTCACTCCTCTACTTAACAGCATCCAGGCCTGACATTCAATTTAGTGTAGGAATGTGTGCCAGATACCAGGCTAGGCCTACTGAATTACATTTGGCAGCTGTAAAAAGAATCTTTAGATACTTATATGCTACCCATGATCTAGGTCTTTGGTATCCTGCATCATGTAGTTTAGATCTCATTGCATATACAGATGCAGATTATGCAGGATGTAAATTAGACAGGAAAAATACTAGTGGTCACTACGAATTTTTAGGAGGGTGCCTAGTCTCTTGGGGATCCAAGAAGCAACACTCTGTGGCACTTTCTACTGCTGAAGCTGAGTATGTGGCAGCAGGGAGCTGTGGCACACAGTTTATATGGATAAAACACCAGCTTCTGGATTACTCAGTTGAGCTAGGTTGCACTTCCATCTTTTGTGATAATACTAGTGCAATAAACATTGCAAAGAATCCTGTACTTCATTCTCGAACTAAACACATCGAAATCAGACATCATTTTATTCGAGATGAAGTAGCTAGGAAGACCTTTGAGTTGATCCATGTTGGCACTAACTCACAAATTGCAGATATTTTTACTAAGCCACTGGATACTGAAAAATTTAGCACATTGCGCAGAGAATTAGGTATTTACAAAATTTCATGATTGAATAATTGATCTCTGAATAATCTGTCATGTGCTCTTGTGCTTATCTATACTCATTGTCTGTTGCTGAAAATAACCTCATTATGAGTGTTTGCTGATTCACTCGTATTGATTGATATCACTTTATTTTCTTTCAGGTGTTTTGAGGTATGTCTTGGTTAAGTCTGAGTTGGAGTCAAGGTCTCAGGGGGAGCTAGATTAATAATAGGAGTCATGCTCTTTTGGCCAAATCTGAACATACTTTGAATGGACTTTTGCTGACCTTATAAGAGAATCAGTTTGAGTAGGTGTATAAAAGAATTTTTTAGATGCTTTATCCGTTAAGACTGTTCATCTAATTTCTTGTTGGAATTTCAGCTGTTAGTCCCACTGAGATCAAAATCTAAATTCAAGACTATCTTCCTACACTGTAACTGACTTCTGATCTAGCCAGTACAGCATACCTACTTAGTCTAGTTAAGTCCGAAATGAGGTATATAGTGTTTTTGTCTGAAAAACTTTGGAGCTGGTGTATTGTTCTCAAACTGAATCAAGACTAATTTATAAGGTTTCAAGTGCAGTTTAATGAAAAATTCATGAAAGAAGTTTTAACAACCTTGTTAACTGTTCATTGAGAAACTGGGACTTTCATCAATGAAGTGAAAGAATCCCATGTCATGAGATGGCAGTGTAAATCAGGTTTAATTAGCTGTCTTGATCATACAGAGCTATGGTACATATCTGGTTAGTAACTGGGGTGTCTGGCCTCTGGTAAAGGTGTCACCTTAATGTCAACACCAGTTAGAATACTATCTCTGTCCTCTTGTCAGAAGGGGTAATGTGGTCTTGCCACCAAGTAACTGGGGATTCCTGCCTCTAAACAAGGTGTCTCCCTAATGTCAAAGGTGTACTTGACAGATTTACCTTTGATCTTGACCATCTTTGAAAAATTTTCTCCCTCTTGGTATCAGATCCTGTTCACTTGGCATTTAGGTCTTGGTTTGTTTGTTTTCAATACCACAGGTCTTTGTTTTCCTGACTTCCTTGCTTTATACTCTCTGAGTAAAGACTTACTCTGACCATACTGGTATCTTGTACCTTACTTGCTTAGAATCTGGTTCTGTGTATGGAGCGGATCTTCATTCACCATTTTACACACAGTCTGACTAACTGATCCTCAAAATCCTCACATAAAATTAATGGCTTTCTTAATTGCCTAAACATCTCAATAACTTTCCTTTATCAGCCATACTCTCTCTTGTTTTCTCTCCACTGTCAGCAATTTTCTTTTCGTGATATCTTCAGACCTGCCCCTAGTTTTGATGATGTCAAAGGGGGAGAGTGTCTTGCTTGTGTTTTGCTGAGGGGGAGCGAAAGATAAGTGCCCTGAGTTATCTAGTCAGAGGAAAGCAGTTGTTGTGTTCAGGGGGAGCTCTTGGGAGTCGTCAGAGGAGGCGAGTGTGTTGTGTGTGTTCAGGGGGAGCTCTTGGGAGTCGTCAGAGAAGGCAAGTGTGTTGTGTGTCTGCATTGCTTATCTTCACAGCTTATCTTCACATAATCTCATTGCACTTCATCTCTATTATTTAATATAGTGTTGCCATCATCAAAAAGGGGGAGATTGTTAGATTTTTGTGACTTCCCTAGTGTTTTGATGATGAGCATCACTATGTTAAATATTGTCATTTTAATCAGATATCTTGCGTAATGTTATGCATTTGAAATTTCCATGATTAACAGGAAAACTGCTATGAGGTAGTACCTTGCATGTCCGTACTGTTCCTTTCATACTTCGTGTTGTTTGTGTTTACTACACTTCGTGTTGTCCTTTTGTACGTCGTGTTGTTCCAACTATGTTTGTTGATTGTCTTCGTGCTGTTTACTGAAGCAGCTCGATTTGTTCTGATGAACTTCGAGTCGTCTTCCTGTGAACCTCGTGTCGTTTCTTCAGTATTTAGTTGCTCATCTCGAGTCATCCTTTTTATTTTTGCTCTTGTGTTTTCGTGTCATTTACTGTAGTTACTCGAGTCGTTTTCCGGCTTTCACTATTTTATCATGTGTCGTTGTAGCCGTTCCTGTCTTCTGTCTTCGTGTTGTTTTTCCTAGACCCCGTGTCCTTTTTGCTTTGTGACCACACTTCGTGTCGGTTTCTGTTTTCGTCTTCGAGTTGTTTTCAGCCCGTGTCATCCTCGTTTGGAGTCGTTTTCCTGTGTCTTCGTGTTATCTTTTGTGCTTGTGTTTTCGTGTTATTTTTATGTTTGAGTCTTCATGTTATTTCTGTGTTTGTGTCTTAGTGTTGTTTTTATGCCTTCGTGTTGCTTCTTTATATCTTCGTCCAGGTTTCCTCTGATCGCGTGTTTTACTACCGTTTTACTCCGTGTTATTTCCTTTTCACCTCGTGCTGTTCTCATCTGACTTCGTGTCGTTCTCTTTTGTAGTGTTAGCTTTGTTACTGTGGTACCTCGTGTCGTTCTCTCTTTGCCTCGTGCTGTTCTCATCTGACCTCGTGTCATTCTCTCTTTATTTCGTGGTGTAGTCATCTTGTGTATCTCGTGTCGTTCTCAGTATAGTGCATCTCGTATTGCTATCACATACCTCATGCAGTTTTAGTTTTTGTGGCCCTGAGTTTTTAATGGTTTTAATCTCTTTGCAGGAGAAGAAGAAAAACAAAAAGAAGAAGGTGGTCTGAGGATGAATATTCCCCAGTGACTGGGCTGCACGTGATCCAATACTAAAGGAACCAATGCTATAAGGGCACGTGGAAAGAAGGTTCTGGATCGAGCGCGGGAAGCACACGCCTTGCATGAACCCTCCTGATTGCTTATAAAAGCACTGCCTCACCATCTACGAAAATTGAGGAGCTCCGAGGTTACAGTAAAGAAATTTGAGTGAGAGCAGAAGAGAAAGAGCCTCCCTGAGAAACTAGAGTGTTCCAGTTGAGAGAGAAGAGAGAGCAGAAGAGTGATCAGAAGATGGGTATTGACTTACGGATCAAATCCGAAGTCTGCTGCTCAGTTTGAGCTACATTGTTTCCAGTTTTCAAAATTTGGATTCCTTCTTTCTTGTTTTCATTTTTATATGTTTTCCCTTCTTGATTGAAAGTTCTCTGTGTTACCTCCTAGTGTTCAGGGGAAGAGAGAGACGTGTTCTCTCTGGTTTACTTGCAACAGAGGTTGCTGTATTGTTCCCTCTCGTAGAAGAGGTGTTCCCTCTGAGATTCAGAGGAAGAGAGACCTTGGTCTCTGGTTCTAGTGACTACAGATCACTAGTGTTCCCTCCTGTTGGAGGAAGAGGAACTTGTTTCCTGGTTTCTAGGGACTTGGCGTCCTTAGGGTTCCCTCCGGGTGTGGAGGAAGAGGGGAGGGTGTTGCCTTTCCTCGGCCTTGCCTCCCCCAGCATGGGGTGTAAAGCAAATTTCTTCTTCTTCCTCTTCTCCGGGTAGGTTGAAGAGTGCTGACAGGGTATTGCAGGAGACAACCTGTGTTTTATTGGCCCCAGCGGCCTTTCTTTTCTTCTTCTTTTGCTTTCTCTTCTTTTTGGTTTCTGCGGGTGCCTGCCCCCAGAACAGGCTGCCCTCTTCAGGGGGTGCTGTTTCGGCTTCCTCCACCTGTTTGAGTGAGAGTTGTTCTAGCTCTTGCCATGGGACGTGGTCCCGTACCAGTTGAGGTTTCAATTCGGGCTGCACATATTCATCTAGCCCCTCAATCAGGTGCTGCAGTCGAAGGACTCCAGGATTGGTTTCCTTGATTACTGGCAGCGGAGTCTATCTCCTCCTGTTAGGTGTATGTATTTTGACAGCTGTAGGTGGAGTGACCCATACGGGTGCTACCACTGGCGGAGCAGGCCGGGGTGTAATGCCACGGATATGTGCCCCCTCTTTCGGGCGGGGTGCCCTCTTCTTCTTGTGCTTCCCAGGGATCTGCTGCCACCCCTGTTGTTCTTTCACGGGCTCCAGGAAATGGATTTCGTAGGTGCTTAGTATGCTTGCTTCAGAGATCTCCTCAGGTAATGCCTGGTAGAGGGAGATCATGTTGACCGCTGCTCTCCTGAGAGGGGCTTCATGTGGCTGAGGAGGGTCTACTTTGTACTCTCCCAGCTCTATTTCATTCTTCTTTACCATTCCTTCGATGACGTCTTTGAAAACATAACAGTCTTCGATTGGATGTCCCAACATCTGGTGGTAGGGGCAGAATCTTGGACTGTCTTTTCTTTTCAGGTCCTCCGGCCTCCTTGGCTCAGGCAAAGTGACCATGCTGTATTCTGTTACCCAGTCGAACAGGACTCGGGTCTTGTCTTTTGGGAAGGAATAGGCTTTCTTCATTTTGTCCCTCAGCGAAGGACCTTCTTTATCATCTAGAGCTTTTGCAGGTTGCGGGGGAGCCGCCTTCTTGCCGTTCTCCTTCTGCTGTTCGAACGCCTCGATAGCAAGCACATTCGCTTCTTTAGGTGTGGGGCGCCGTTCCGCAGCCTTGCCTTTCGGGGCTGTGCTGGCAGCTGACGCCGGGACAGGCTTGGCTAGGAAAGCCTCCACTTCGGCCACCACATTATTCAGCCGGTCGAACGACCGTATTTCCATTCCAATCATCTTCTCCAGGACCTCTCTCCTGAGGTTTTGTTTGCATATTTGTACTGCATCCTCCTGATGCGGGGGCCACTTGCATCTCATTCCGAGGTTCCTCCACCTCTTGATGTAATCAAGGGTTGTCTCATCTGCCCTTTGTTTTGTTGAATAGAGTTCGGCCACTGTGACCTCCCTCTCTGTGACATGGAATCTTTCTCTGAACTTTCTCTGCGTGTCCGGCCAATCACTGATTGACCCGGCCGAGAGGCTAGAGTACCACTCAAATGTGAGCCCTGTCAGCGAGGACCCAAAGAACTTCAGCAAATACGACTCGTCGGTGGCCAGATCACCCATAACGGTCATATAATATGCAATATGCTCTTTAGGGGACCCTTTCCCGTTGAATTTGTCAAACTTAGGCGGCTTGTTGACCCCCGAGGGAAGCCGTTTAGCCGCATGGTGTTGCGGGTAGGGCACCCGATAGGCATCAAACGCAACATAGTCGCCTTCACTTTTCTCTGCGAGCTTCATCTCGATCATCCTCTCTACCATCATCTGGTTCACGACTGTGGGATCAACCGGTTCTGGATAGAAGTGTGCCGGCTGCAAGCATGGGGTGACCAGGGTGGTCGCCTGTGGAGGACGCAGCAGCGGGGGTGTCGGGTGCGCCTGAGGGAACACCTGAGGTAGCAGCGGCTGAGGCTGCGGCGGCCGCTGTTGTGCTATCGCCATGCTTGGCTCTGACGACTGGGATAGTGTATAGAGCGGTGGAGGGTCGTCACGACGAGCCGCTCCCCGAGATGACTCACCCTGGACTTCGGGCGGTTTAGACGCTGGTGAATGTTCAGTTTTTTCCATCAGCTGCTTCTTCAGAGAGTCTATCTCCCGTTGATATTTTTGTAGCAGTATCAGAACTGATGGGTCTATAGTGGTGGGGATACCCTCTGTTGTCTCCCCGGACGTACCCTCAGGCAGAATGTCGAGGAGGACGTCGTCTTCTTCTTCCGTCGTCACCACATTAGCGGTCAAGACGGGGGCCTTGTCATCCCAGTGGGGATAGAACTGAGGCTGTTTCCCTCTAACCATCATCAGAAGCTCTTTTGCTGCTTCTGTTCTACGGGTAGCTGGCCCCGGCCGTGCGGCCAATCGAGCCAGTTCTTGGGGGTCTTCAGGAAGCTCCCCATATCGACCGGATATACCAGCCATGTTGCAGGTGAAAACCTGCGTCCTTCTCTTTTGTTGATAGACCCTCCTTCTGACTTGCTGTGGAAAGGTCAGCCTTTCGAACACAGAAACTCTTCTTCTTTCCTCTCGCTTGGGGAAGGCTTCATCGGCTTCGACCTCGAAGCCGTCATTATATCCATTGTCGTCGACTGACGACACCATCATTCTATCTTCCATATTTCCTTCCTCTGTCGCTGATGGGCAGTAATCTTCCTCAGTGGCGACTGTCTGCATCAGTCGCTGCTGTCCGAGTGAGGGATTTCCTAAGCCTCGGAAATAATTTCTGACCAAACAGGTCATCTCTTCTTGACCCCGTTCTTGATATAGGACGGGGGGTGATTGTCGACCTCCAGCAGGAGGGATATAGGCCAGCCGAGCTCTGTCGGTCAACTGTTGGAATCTTCATCCCGCAGCAGGGACGTTGGCTTGAAGGGCCGCAGCCTGGAGACTTCTGTGGCACGGAGGATCCGCGACCACCTCTTCTTCCTTCTTCGGGGGCAGGCCCCTTTCTCTTCTCACTTCCGCCTCGTCGCTCACAAAACGACGGCGGATGGGTGTTAGCTGGTGGGCAGATTGGGTCCGCTTGGGAACCCACACCTGCTTAAACTTCCTCGGCCTGGGTGCCGGGCTTCCCTGGCCATAATGACCGGTTTCTTCTATTTCTGCCCTCCTTCCAGCGAGAGCTTGATAGGCATTGTAAACAGGAATGTTGGGGATGACTCGGTCTGGGGTCACTCGTGCAGTGCGTCCGTCGAGGAAGACGCGCATACCCCCGACTAGCATAGATTTACCGGACTGAGACAGAGTTCCGGTGACTACAGAGCATCCTTGCGGGCCTGGCGACGCTGGCGTCCTCCAGGGTGTTTGTTGATGACATTGGGGTGGGTCCCACGTATGATGTGGTGCACCAGACAGCTAGCGGCCGGGGCCAGATTTTCAGACAAGTCTCTGCAGCAGGGAACCCCCAGAGGCTCCATTTTTTCTACAGCTTCCTTGACAAGTTCTGGGGCGTCGACCTCCAGCATATCTACGAAGGCTAACCCCAAAAAGTTGGGGAAGCCCACAGTGGCAGGGAAGCTGCCGAATTCCATGGGTACCGCCAGGTACCCATGCGCGTGTCCAGCGACTATCGAAAGATCGAAGTCGACGCCGGTTATCCCATTGGTTGTCATTGTCCGCCTGTAAGAAATAAACAAGCCATACATCAGTAGCCTCTGGGAGGGCCTCGAAGCCCAAGTATCTCGGCAAAGAGATGAAAGGTGACACCGGTCCCACCGGGCGTGCCAGACTATTTGCGATGGGTTTTATCCGACCATCTTATCATTTTATTTCGTGTATATATGTATATATGTACATATATACATGTCTTATTTCACGTGTCGATCAACCAATTAACTAACTGGTAATTAACTGACTGATTGACGACGCGGGCGTGCTAGTCACATGAGTGACAATTTTATGATGCGCTCATTCTGACCCGTGTCGGGCGAATGTGAGGTTCGGTCGGGACCAGCAGTCTGCCATACCATAAAGGCTATGGCGTTAATTACATCCCCCACGAGGAGGGAACACCTTTGATTAATTGCCGAGATGAAGGGCTGTCGAGGCCGGAATAAAGGATACAGAGCATGCGAGTGATCATACGAGATGCTATGATTGACTACACACGATTTATTTGGGTGGGCCTCGGTACATGGCGGAGGACATAGGCCCGAAGGCCACCTTCACGCGTAACAAGACCTCTGATCAGGCATAGCCCGACCTTCCGGCAATGTCATTTGATATACCGAGGAGGCGCACACTCAAGCATGCATTGACGCGACCTGAATGCCTGGACTAAGGCATAACGGCGAAAACTCGAGACATATCAATTCAAGCTCGAACAAGCTAAATTATTCAGTTCACTGATCAAAGAGTTTACTTCATTTTTTATGGTTGACACCAGAAATCGTCCCGGGAGCGGGGAAGGGACTGGAACGACACAACGACATGATTCGGCATGAAACCGGTGCAACACTTGCGAAGACAGGGGCTAAAATGCTTGAAACGGCGCCTTGAAACGTAGGTAAATGGCTTAAAACGGCGCCGGAAATCGTAGGTGAATGGAAAAGATGTGTTAAACTGGCGCGGCCTGATTGGGGCGCACCGGGAAGGACGCGCCGTTTAAGGTGTGCCATGCATGAACGGCGCTGATTTAGCCCAATTTCTCGGACACCAAGATTTTCGTTGGTTTATTTATGGATTTATTAAAATGTTTTGAGAGATTTTGAAAGTTGATTGAGTAGATTATTCGTGGATTGGTCCCAAGCCATCCAAAAGTTAAGTCACGGGCTCGCGCGAGGTTCATACTCGAGCGTGGCGATCATTCCGAGTTTGGACTCGTTCAAGCTGGAATTTCGGCAGCATCTCCCCATCCCGGAGGATTTGTCGGGGAGAAGCGGGGAGTGCTCACGTGGCGGAGCAACCCCTAAAGGCCGGGTGGCACAACGGCGGCTGGCAAAAACCTGAACGGAGAGGAAAACCCCGAGGTCAAACCTGCTAGGTCACCAAATCCGTGGGTGGCAGTGAGCGGATGAGTTGACTCATGACGGGAGCGAAAACCCCGAGGGCCAGCCTGCGAGGGGCACGCAACCCGAGCCAACACAATACTCGAATTGGGACGACCGATCTGGGAGGAAACCCCGAGGGCTAGCCTCTGAGGGGCACGCAACCTACGGCCACCACAGAGCCCACTAGGGGGGCTGTGGATTTGTAGTGTTGGGATTAACCCAATTTCTGTGTGCTCACTGGCCTTCTGAAATCCATTATTGATAAATAGACTCATCGAACCGAGCAGTCAGGATGAAAGATCAAGGGAATGTTCCCCCTCCCCGGGTAACCGAACCCCACTAATGAAACAGCAGAACAGCACGGCGAGAACACTCGTATAATTAGCAGGCCAACGCTAGTGCCTGTAGATACGCATACGTACATGCATGTGATCGTTCACAAATTAACGCAACATTCATCAGTCGATGCCTAGAAAATAATGACGGGAATGTGGGGACGGCCTGGTCTCCCTCCGTTCATGGTCGAGAATAGAAAGGGTATTAGGAGGACAACCCAGACAGGTTGAAGGAACACGCGTATAGACTCACCTCACACGGTGAAAATCCTTGACATTCGATCGGAAGAGAAACCCCCGGGGAGGGGGATTAATGTAGCCCCTACCATAGTAGGGCATGTAGCGTCGAGGGAGACGGAACGGGAAGAAAATCATTCAGACAGAGGAACGCACGGAGCTTCACATTCATCCTCTATGGCGCCGGCATCGCTGCAGGGCGCCGTTTCACCGGCTATAAGGAAAGGGGAAAAGCAACAGGGAAGAAGGGAGATCCAGAGGAAGGAGAAGGCAACATTCATTCACGATATGAACAATAGAAAAGGGAAGTGCACAGAACATCATTCCGGCGCCGGCGTTGTCGCTCGGCCACCGTTTATATTAATAGACGAGACTCGTTACAGACGAAGAGAAAGAACAGAGGTGCTGGTGAAGGAGGGGAGGTCAGGCTCGTATCATCGCCCCTCCCCTCACTCACTTACATTGTATCAGAGAAAACCGAAGATGAAACGAAGGGGGTTCGCCGGGAGAAAACACGGGAAACCCACCTAGGTAGATGAGAAACGGATGCTCTCCTTCTCCGATTCTGGGAGGCTCGGGTGGAGTGGGGTGGCGGCCGCCGAGAGGCTCAGACGGAGGCTTCTTCAGACCGAAAAACCCTCGACCCCTCTCTCTGGACCTCTCTTCTTTCTTTCTAATTCTCCTTTCTTTTCTTTTGATTTCCGCCTGTTCTCTTTTTCGTCGAAGACAGGCTATATAGCCTTCTTCTAATCCGGCGCCCCAGGGAGGGGCGCGTCGGATTCGATGGCACCGGGACACACGGCATTAGCGCGCCGGATTGATGGCGCCGGGACACCCCTGATTGGCATTAGCACGTCGGATTGATGGCTCCGTATTAAAGGGCGCCGACATTCCTTCACGCGCCGTTTTAACTTGTTTGCTCGGCGCGGCTCTGCCAGTGGGTCCGGGGATGATTCCGGAAGCTCCCGTTGACTGTTCCTTCCGCGCTGGCCTTTACAAAACCTTGACGTGGCGTCGAGGAAGCTCTCGATATGACGAATAGCCTTGATCAGACCTCCGCGTGTGTCTGGCCCGATCATACGGATATCCTGTTGACACGGCCTTCGACACTGTGATTTATGCTTCTAGTCGAGACGGACTCGTGCTCGAGGCTTCTTGGCGGGATGGTGTTGCATCCCGGATGATTCTGCCCTGAATGGCAATCAATTGGCCACTAAGGGGCCCATTATGACGAGGAGCTGAAACCATGTCAGGTGATCGGGGCCCTCTGCTGACAGAACCTTCGGCCCCTCGTTATGGACGGCCGGGGACGTTTTTCCTCCTTAGGAGAGCCATTGGGTAGACCGTCGTCCTGGGTCGGGCGACGGATGTGGGGTAGCGGCATGATGAGGTCGATGCCGGATCATTGGGCAGGCTTGATCGCGCTGCCGGTTGGTTGTGGGTTCATTCCGACTCTCCTAAGGTGAAGTCCCCGGTGTTCCCTTCAAGGTGGCTTGGGGCTCTGGCAGCTTAAAGAATCTTTAGTAGGTTGATCTTCATCGGCTTCTGTGCTTCAGTGGGCCGTATCATTCGTCTTTGCGGCTTGGTCGCCGAAGGACCATATTTTGAGTGCCAACAGCCTCCCAACTGGTGGGTGGTGGTATCGGGCTCCCCTCGATACCTAGATCTTGAGTCGTTACAAAAAGTCGAGTGGAAAAGAGAAAACTTGTGTAAGTATAAAAGGGTTACATCTTAAAGAGTTAACTATAACTACAAACAAGAACTTATCATCAAGTTTTCAAAATAATCATGCAAAATTTTATCATTATCAAAAAGAGGGAGATTGATAGGGTGTGTATAGTGGTTTAAGAAGAAAATGTTTTAGGGTTTCCTCTAAACCTCAAAAAATTGAAATCATCAACATGCCCTTTTCCTCTTATATTTTGGGCTAAACACTTACGATTTTTTTTTTAAAAGCCATAATTTCAATGGAACATGAAAATCAACATTTAAAATTCAATTTATTCACAAAAATGAATATGAAACCCATGGAAAATAGGATATGAAACCTAGAGGTATTACATAGGGAGTCTGTGCTAACTTCGCCTAGCACATCAATTGACTCCACAGAGGTGTCTGGTTGAGGGAAAGATAAGGGAATGAAGTATCCGTGCTCTCTAGCCTGTAGACACGGCATTTTAAGCATTATGTTGAGCAGATCCCGTACTACACTAAGACGCCCCAAAGTGGCTCGTACGGTTAAGTTATTTGAATGATCTCCAATTTTTATCTGATGATCTCGTCTCACAAAAAGAAAATTGTGGTTTCTTAAATAAAAACTCTTGTTAATGGGCTTGGCCCATCCTTTTAATCCTAAAAGAAGAGGGGGGGGTCATTGTATGCTAATGGGCTTGGCCCATTCCTATTCAAAAATAAATAAATAAAATTTTAATTCGCATGGCCCCATCTTTTATTGCCCAACTCATTAACTTCATCCATTTCTCACGGATCTTGCTCCCTCTCTCAACCCCACACACTTAAACCACCCACTCTCTTCCGTATTCTCGATCTGAACCTCATCTCCACTGACATCTCACCACCTCCTCCACACACAACCCAGCCGGAAGCCACCCCCTGTGATCTCTCTCACGATCTGACTTCCCACCTCTCATTCACCTTCTCGCTTCTCTTTTTCCCTCTCCGCTCCCTCTTCTTTCTCCCGCTGCGGACCTCACTTGCCACCTCCGAACCATACCCAACCTCCAACTCCTCTCTCTCTTCCCACACCAGAGCTGCCCTCGCCGTTGATCTCGCCCAACCCTCTCTCTTGCGAATGCCCACGGCAGCAACCCGCTGCACCCCCTCAACCGCCGTGGCCAACCCCGGGACACCCAGTCGCCGTCTTCTCCCCTCCGACTGACGCCATCGCTCTACTGTCGCCGCCCCCGGCTGCCATTGTCGTCATCGCCACTGTCGCCGCTCACCACGCCACCACGAAGCCACCCTCTCTCTGCATGGTTTGCCCACGTTGCCACCTCCGGCCTCCGCCTCCCACCTTCACACGCCGTGAGCCCGTTGCCGTCCACCTCGATGTGAAGCCCGCTAGCTCACCCGTCGTCACGCCGGCAACGTCCTCTGCGACCCCTCTCACCCTCTCCTCTTCTAAGTCCAGCCGCCGACGTCGTCATCCTCAACCTCCACCTGCACCATGATGCCGTGAAGCCCACGGCGTCCCCGAGTGCCTTCGATAGTCCCTCCGGCCACACGCCGCCCCTACCGGCCACGCCGCCCGCCGACGCCCCCGCTCGCCTCCGGCCGCCTGCACGCACCCCCCGCGGCCACCGCCTCCGGTCGCTCCCGCCTCCGGCTCCGTCTCCGCCCGCGGCTGCCTTCGGCCCCGCCTGCGCCGCTCTGCCCCCTGCTCCGGCCGCCGCTCCAACCGCCTCTGCCCCGCTCGCGCCCCGGGCCGCCTGCACGCACCCCCCGCGGCCACCGCTCACCTGCACGCCCGACGCCGCCTCCCGCCTCTGCACCGGCCACCTCGCCCGTCGCTCCAGCCTCCGGCCTCTCCCTGCCGCCGCTGTTGCCTCTGCCTCTGGCCGCCTCCGGCCGCCGCTCCCGACGCCGCCGTCGGACCCCCCTTCTCTCTCCCACTTGCTCCTCCCTCTCTCCCCCGCCCTCTCTCTCTCTCTCTCCTCTCACCCCGTCTCTCTTCTCTCTCCCTGTTTCTCTCCCCTCTCTCTCTTCCGATCTCCCTCTCCTCCTACCTCTCTCTCTTTTTTTAATTAATTAATTTTTTTATTATTATCCTCTCTCTCTCTTCCTCTCACATCTCTCCCTCTCGATTATCTCTCTCTCCGTTCTCTTCCTCTCTCTCTCTCCCTCTCACTTTCTCTTCCCCTCTCTGCCTTCGCCACCCCCCTTTCTTTCATTTTTTTTATTGTCTTTTTTTTCTCTCCCCAACTCTCTTCATCCCTCACTCTCGGGTCACTCTCCCTCTCTTATGTATATATAACATATATACATATACTATATATATATATATCTTATATAGTTCATATTCTCTCTCTCTCTATATATATTCTATATATGTAAAACTAAAATAAAAATCTCTAAAAAAAAAGAGTTCTTCTCTTTCTCCCTTTCTTCCTTTCTCTCCAACCCTCTCTCTTTCGATCCCCCCTTTATAGATGTATTCCCGTACATGTATATAGGTGTGTATGTGTGAGTGTTCTTGCAGGTGCGTGTGTCAATGCTTGTATGTGTCCGTACGGAATGGAAAGAGATGCTCCGGTCTGGTCGGTGTTGAAGTCCGTGAAATAAAGAAGGTTGAATTCCTGGCCGTTCGAGGGTACTAGGACAGTCGTTCTGCTGCGCTACATGCCTGCTTCACTCCCACCTTGCCGAAGGAGCTCACCCTCGAGCCCATCATCTATATCTGAATAAGTTTTCTCCCCCTCTTTGCTGTCTCATTTTCATTCAGTTAGCTGCATGCATGCATCATTTGCCATCCCCAGAACATTTCTCTCCGAGATAGAATCTTAATTATTCATCCATCATATTGTTTATCTACCATTTCGTGTCTAAAAGGGGTTTTAAATACCACCAACCAGGTGCGTACTCGTCTATGCTATTTTCAGTGTCATTTTCTAAAGAATCGGTACTACACCACCGTCGTTCTCACCAACCAGTTCTACTCTATTTATTCTTTGTCTAAGGGTAACCGAAGGAAGCCCTCTTCGTCGGCCGGCCGACAGAAGAGGAAGAGAGAACCCGCTCTGCTCCCGCCCTGACGGCAAACGCGATCAGAACACTTTCTGTGGGGTTCTCAGCCCCTGGCGATCACATCCCCTTCCCCTTTTCTTTCCTATCAATTTTCCTTTTTGTTTAAATCCTGCGACGGAAGCCATTCCTCGCGAAGGTGTACGTGACGGAAGTCATTCCTCGCGAAGCCTTTTTTTTATTCTGTCATTTCATTCCTTTAATTCCTGTCTAAACCCTGCGACGGAAGTCATTCCTCGCGAAGGTGTACGTGACGGAAGTCATTCCTCACGAAGCCTTTTTATTCTGTCATTTTTTTCCTTTGATTTCTGTCTAAACCCTGCGACGGAAGTAATTCCTCGCGAAGGTGTACGTGACGGAAGTCATTCCTCGCGAAGCCTTTTTCATTCTGTCATTTTATTATTTCAATTTCTGTTTAAACCCTGCGACGGAAGTAATTCCTCGCGAAGGTGTACGTGACGGAAGTCATTCCTCGCGAAGCCTTTTTCATTCTGTCATTCTATTCTTTCAATTTCTGTCTAAACCCTGCGACGGAAATAATTCCTTGCGAAGGTGCACGTGACGGAAGTAATTCCTCGCGAAGCCTTTTCATTCTGTCGTTTTATTCCTTTAATTTCTGTCGAAACCCCGCGGAGAGTAATACCTCGCGGTGGTCTTACGTATGTACATATAATATTAATTATTTATGCTGCAATAAAAATCCTGTAAGGCCAATGTCTTGCGGTGGTCTTAATATGTACATATACATTCATTATTGCTGATAGTATTATATTGCTGTTAGAACCCCACAAAGACCAATGTCCTGTGGTGGTGCGTCTTGGTTCGTATTGTCCTTGTAATTATCTGGAGAATGATATTCCGTTGCAATTTCTGAGTCTTCGTGCCTCCCCATTTCTGTTACTTAGATGCTCGGATTTTCCGGTATATGAAAAACTGCTCGTGGAACGGTAAGTCACGCTTACCGGGAAGGGGTCAGTTTACGTGAGAGGGTCTTCTGACCCCTATCTCCGCCACGTACCGGAGTTCGTTTCACATCCTTCTTTCCTTTCTCTCCTTTATTTTCTTTCTCTTCTTGAGTTGATTTCGTCATTTCCATCTCTTAGGATAGACGAGGGTGGACGACACTCTTTCGCCGTCTACACCTTTTTGGACGAGGGTGGACGACACTCTTTTGCCGTCTACACCTTTTTGGCGATCACGGTGGGACCTCTTTTGTTTTCTCTGGTTACCCAAATATTTTCGGCACCCACGTGTGTCCCTCCACTCGGCACCCACGCGTGCCCCTCCACTCGGCACCCACGTGTGCCCCTCCATTCGGCACCCACGTGTGCCCCTCCACTCGGCACCTACGTGTGCCCCTCCACTCGGCACCCACGTGCCCCTCCGCTCGGCACCCACGTGTGCCCCTCCGCTCGGCACCCACGCGTGCCCCTCCACTCGGCACCCACGCGTGCCCCTCCATTTGGCACCCACGTGTGCCCCTCCGCTCGGCACCCACGTGTGCCCCTCCGCTCGGCACCCACGCGTGCCCCTCCACTCGGCACCCACGTGTGCCCCTCCATTCGGCACCCACGTGTGCCCCTCCACTCGGCACCTACGTGTGCCCCTCCACTCGGCACCCACGTGCCCCTCCGCTCGGTACCCACGTGTGCCCCTCCGCTCGGCACCCACGCGTGCCCCTCCACTCGGCACCCACGCGTGCCCCTCCATTCGGCACCCACGTGTGCCCCTCCGCTCGGCACCCACGTGTGCCCCTCCGCTCGGCACCCACGCGTGCCCCTCCACTCGGCACCCACGCGTGCCCCTCCTGATTGCGCCCGCGTGCGCTACATTCGTGCTCCCAGTAGCACTCTTTCCACTCGGCACCCACGTGTGCCCCTCCACTCGGCACCCACGTGTGCCCCTCCTGATTGCGCCCGCGTGTGCTATATTCGTGTTCCCGCTATCACTCTTGGCATTCCAATTTCATCCCTCGTGCACTACGTGCATTATTCCAGAATCCCCTTGAAGTCTGAAGAAATTTGTATCATTGCAGAAAAGGAGTGCTGTGATGTTTGTTTAATTTCTTTTATTGCATATATTTGTTGTCTGTTTATATATCCCCTGTTAAATTCAGCACTGCATTGCATATCATCTCCCTTTTATTTTTATTTCTTTTGTTCCATCTTTTTTTTAGGATCACCTTTTCTTGGTGAAGGAAAGACTCTCCGTCGGGAATTCCTCTCGACGGACTAGGATCTCCTTCACTAGGACCTCCGTAAGTCCCCGACATCGAAGGATTCCCTCTTCGTTCACTGGGCTGGTTGTACCACTGAAGTTCCCTGGAGATAGTTAACCCATTCGTGGTGAGTCGAGTGCCCTTAGATCACACGGCGGAAATCAATATTGCAACTAAGGTCCCTCCTGTGGTATGGACATTAGATTAGGAAAAAAAGAAAAAAAAAGGGGGAAAACCAAAAGAAAACAAAAAAGACGTTAAACATCAACTTGTTTGTTAATCTTTGCTAATGGTTTGAGTGTTTATGTTATTACATTTTAATTAGAAAGAAAAAAAAGGGGAAAACATAAAGAAAACACAAAAAGGCGTTAAACATCAACTTGTTTGTTAGTCTTTGTTCTTGGTTTGAGTGTGTATGATATTGCGTTCCGGCAAAATCTCGCGTTCCGAAAAAGATCAAGAAATGTCCGAGAACGGTCAGAATCCGACCCCGAGTCACCAGGGGACACATGTCCCTGCTGAGGACGCAAGTTCCTCCCGTGAGCCCTTACATGAGGTGCGAGCCGCCGTTGGGGAAGCATCCCCGCCACAAGATATTTCCTCCTTGCTAGGTGTTCTCGCGAACACACATCTCAATTCCGATCAGATCCGAGCCTTTCAGGCCGTCTTGAAAGGGAAATCTGTTGATTCTACTCCTCAAAATCCAACACCAGTTGTTCTCTCTATTCAAGAGCCCGCACAGGCAATCCCTCCCTCATTCCCTCTTGTGCAGACAAGTTTGCAGCCTCCCTCTTTCCAACCAGTCTCAAGTTCCACCAATTCTTCATCCAACATTTCAGTCAGTTCCATTTACTGATATGCCACATCTGCAACCTCCCCCTTTCCAATTACCTCCCCAATCTCAAGTCCCACCAATTCCTCATACGACATTTCAGTCAGTTCCATTTGCTGATATGTCACAACGTCTCTCTCATCCGGAATTCCCTTCTCAGGCTTCTGCGAGGCCTCAGTGGCCACCACAACCTGCTCCTTACAATGAGGTCACTCAATCTCTCCTTCATAGGATGAACAATATGGATGAACAATTCTGAGATTTCAAAAAGATCGTGGATGTCAAATCCGCGCCTGAGATGTCTTTACCAATCCTTCCAGTATTCCATCTCCCTCCTTCTGAAATGCCAACGTATCGACGGTACACCGGCACAGGCAACCCCCTCATTCATCTGAAGGACTTTATGTATGAGTCCTCGTTTTGGCAGAACGATCAAAGATCCTTGGCATACCTCTTCAGGAGATCATTGGATGGTCCCGCCTTAGAATGGTTCTATTCCCTAGAACCGAGTGAGGCTGAGAACTTCGACGTAGTGCAACGGAAATTCACACAGAAATATCGGGATAGGGTCGGTCCCTCCTTCTCTATTACCGACCTAGTGGCTGAAAAAATGAAGCCGGATGAAGATTTCACCCAATTTGCCGATCGATGGAGATCCTTGGCAGAGAAAGTGAGAGACCCCATTTCAGAATCGGAGCAAGTAAAGATGGTCGTGTCTAATGCCACTCCATAATTTAGACACGTCCTGGCAATGAACAAACTCACCACTATGGAGGAACTGTATGAGAGGGCTCGATATATCCAAACACAGCTGAAAGATTCCCCCCTCATGCATATGTTCGAGCCACCAAAGCCAAAGGTGTTTAGGAAGCCGGGCACGGGTACCCAAGGTGGGGTAACAGAAGGGGTTGTAACAAATGAACAAGTGGACGCGGTTGGCTATCCCAACTAGCAAGCTAATCCTAGGCCCCCACAACCCCCACAATTCCCCTTTCATCAGGAGCAACAAGGTCAGCAACCCTATCGTCCTCCCCCACAAAACAATCTCTTCCAGAACAATATGCCTCAACCGCTCCATCTCCAACAACAACAACACCGACCTCCTCAATATAATCAGGTTCCACCACCCGGGGATTATGGCCTCCAACAACAGAGAAGGCCGATCGGCCCTAGGAGAGCTCATTACCCACCTTTGCCGGAGTCATTGCCAGACATCTTTAATGCTCTCATGGCTGCTAATTTCCTCACCTTGCCTAAGGAAAAAGCCATATGGCCCACGAACGTCGACACTTCCAGATATTGTGTCTTCCATAGACAGCCGAGTCATACAGTGGAAAACTATTTTCATTTCAGAGATTATATCTATGATATGAACGATGAACATCAAATAGATTAGGATGAAATGAGGCGATGCATCACCATGATGAAGGCCAGGAGACCTCCTCTTAGACAACAACAACAACAACAACAACAACAACAACAACAACAACAACAACAACAACAACAACAACAACAACAACAGCAGCAGCAACAACAGCCTCAGCAGGCACCACAACAACAGCCAAATATGGGCTTCCTCCAGAATCCGTTACCGGCGCACCAACAACCTAACCACCAAGTCAACCCCATCTCTTCCTTCCTGGAGGTTGGAAGAGGGCAGGATTGGCATACGGAAAGCGGCTCTGTCCTTGTCACCAATCACGTTCCTATCCAATTCCCACGCCTTATTCGTCCCGCACCTGTCTATCCTCCACCCGGAGCACAACCCGCAGTGATACCTCACTCATTTCCACTGTTATCACGTCCTCTCATCCGCGTCGCTACTGATGACCTCCCTTCGAGTCTCCAGCAAACACCCTCCACTTCCACCATAACACCGTTACCCTCAAAATCTCTCATCATTTCTCACGCCTCCACTTCATCATCCACCTTCATTCCGCCTCCACTAAACAAACCCCTCATTGCCCAATACCCTTCCGAGGTGCCCTCTACCTCCACCATAATACCGTTACCCCCAAAACCTCTTATTATCTCTCACGCCTCCACTTCATCATCCGCCTTCATTCCGCCTCCACTAAACAAACCCATTATTGTCCAACACCCTTCCGAGGCACCATCTACCTCCACCACAACCCCTTTACCCTCGAAACCCCTCATTATTCATCACCTATCCGGGGCACCATCAACCTCTACTATGCCTCCACCTTTTAAACCCCTTATCATTCGCCGTCCATCTGAGGCTTCATCCACTCCCACCATGCCTCCACCTAACAAACCACTCATCAGAGCCCCTACACCTATCATTGCCCCTGCTTCATCAATTGTTCCTCCACCACTACCCCTCGAACCCTTGCTAAACCCCATAACTAACTCTATAAAGGTGCCGCCAAAACCACAAGCCATGGTGCTCCGTAGTGGAAGGATGTTCCATCGGATTTTTTCCCAAAACAGTCAGGTCCCCGAGCAATCTCAACCGGAGAAAGACACCGAAGAACAGCCGGAGGAGTCTATCCCCGGGACACAATATGACCTGTTGAAACACTTGGATAAAACACCAGCTCGGATCTCCATTCTCGAGCTAATCAAGAGGTCGAAAACCCATCAAGACGCCTTGATGGAGTATCTTCAAAGGGTTATGGTAAATGAGGATCTCCCAGTGGAGAAAATCTCGTCAGTATTGACGCCAACTGATACACAACCGGCCATTATATTTCACCACCATGAGCTTGCCCCCAAGGAGGCTCGAAAATATGCTTTGTGTATTGCAGTCAAGATCAATGGGGTGCCTGTAGACCCATGTTTGGTGGACACTGGTGCGTCTATAAATGTGATCTCTATGATCACCCTCCAATCATGTGGGGTTGACACGGAACAGATAAGGCCTTCATCAATCACGGTTACGGCCTATGATAATAGCAAAAAGCCGCCAATGGGGATGGTCATCTTGAATGTAGAATTGGGCCCTGCATCAGTCTTCACGGAATTCCATATCCTTGATATGGATCCCACATTCAAGGCCATACTGGGCCGCCCTTACATTGAGGTTATGAATGCGGTGCCTTCCACCAATCATCAGTGCTTGAAGTTTCCGTACAAGGCTTGGATTATCAAGGTAAATAGCATGCCCATCTTTTCTACAGTGGACGCTATTAATACCTCATTGCCTTCTGTTTGGCCAACTCACCAGCCAATTCTTTCACTGCTAGATGTGTGTGACCCTCGTCGCACCCATTTTACACAAAAGTCACTTCCAACACCAAAGTCATGTCACCCTTCCCATGCTAAGGGATGGGAAATCATGAGAAACATTGGCTACCAACAGGGCAAAGGTTTGGGGGCACAATTACAAGGGAGACTGAAGTTGTCAAAGAAGACAAAGTTAACCCTTAGAGCCGGCCTAGGCTTTGAAGGGCCACTTGAAGCATATGAGGGACCTCTTACATGGACCTTGTACTCTCATTTCAGAAAGGGTCCGGTTATACAGTTGGGGGATTACCCGCGACAATCACATGGGAAATTGCATATTGCCTACTTGGCTGAAGGTTGCTTGAGAGCTGCAAAGAAGGGGAAACACGATGACCCGGATTGTGAGTGGAATAAGTGGATTGATATACAGGATATTTCCATGGCACTACAACAGATGTTCTCGTCTCTAGACTTAGAGGGGCCACTTTTGATCTCTGAGGTACCAAAAGATGTAGTTGACATTGCCGAAATTCCAAGTTTTCCTCGCCGAGAGGAGGTTGCCACTGACGGTTCGCTTTCCGTCATTCTATCTGATCATTCTCCTCAGCCATTGCTGCTGACTCTTTCTTGGACCCGACATTTATCTGATGATATTCCCAGGTCCCCTTCTATGCTCACATTCTTGCGCGGGTTTTTTAGCCCCTGCCAAATTTTCAACCAGGATCTGCTCAATGAGCCATGCACCCCCCTAGCTATAGTTCCCTCCTCTCATTCTCTAATTTCTTTCAATTGTTTTGTAATTGAAAATGAAAATGAAAAAAAAACATCGATTTTCAATCTCCTCAACAGTGCATCTCCTTTGAGGAGACCTCCTACATCTCTCACGGGTGTGCCCCGACTTACGGGCCACTCATTCAAGGTCCCTTGAGCGACCTTCTTTACCCCTCTATCGAGGGGTCTCTTCCTGTACATTCTTCAACTTCTTCTTCGTCTGTAGAACAAGTCAGTCAGGTTAGGAATAATGAGTCAAGGGTAGTACCTAGAAGAAAATCCAAAGGCAGGGAAATTCCTCGTCGATTCCTTCTAGATCTAGCCAATAGGTGTCAAGCCTTTCTAGCCATTCCTCAATTGCTAGAAAATCCCATCCATCTGCCGGAGTTAGAATGTGAGGAGGATTGCACAATTGATGAGGGATACGGAGTTTATGAGCTCACAGATGAAGAGTACCCTATTGAAGAAGGGGACGAAGAATATGAGGACGCGGCTGACGCATATGCTAGCGGAATGAGGAGGTTTGAGGAACCATCAGCTGCTATAGAAGAACCCACTAAAGAGATCAACCTGGGGACCGAGGAAGACCCTAGAATCATCCTCATAAGTGACAATTTGCCACCATCTGAAGAAGAGGCATTGATCGGGGTCCTAAAAGAATATAGGGACACGTTCGCGTGGAGTTACGAGGATATGCCGAGATTAGATTCCACCCTGGTCGAACATCGCCTAAGGCTAAAACCAGGGTCCGTCTCGGTAAAGTAAAGGTTAAGACGTTTCCACCCCCAGATGGCTTTGAAGATGAAGGAGGAAGTCGATAAGCTCCACAAAGCCAGGTTTATTAGAGTCGTCCTATATCCTCAATGGGTGGCAAACATTGTCCCGGTCATGAAAAAGGATGGAAAGGTGAGAATCTGTATCGATTTTCGGGACCTTAACCGCGCGTGTCCAAAAGATGATTTCCCCTTGCCTCACATTGACGTGTTGGTTGATAATACAGCAGGCTATGAAACTCTCTCGTTTATGGATAGATTTTCGGGGTATAATCAGATCCGTTTAGCGGAAGAAGATCAGGAGAAAACATCATTCACCACACCTTGGGGAACTTATTGCTATTTGGTCATGCCATTTGGTTTAAAGAATGATGGAGCTATTTATCAAAGGGCTATGACGGCAATATTTCATGACATGATGCATGTGTATTTAGAGGTATATGTGGATGATTTGCTGGTGAAATCCAAGACTAGGGCAGAACACCCAAGAGTTTTGGCTAAGGTGCTGCAAAGATCAAGAGAGTTCAATTTGAAAATGAATCCAAAAAAGTGCGTATTTGGTGTTTCGTCAGGCAAATTGCTTGGTTTCATTGTGAGTAAGAGGGGTATTGAAATAGATCCCAACAAAGCTAAAGCAATCAGGGAGATGCCACCTCCGAAAAATCTGAGAGAAGTCCGAGGGTTAATCGGAAGGTTACAATTCATTCGTCGGTTTGTGTCCCAGCACTCGCAAAGGTGCAAACCTTTCTACGAGTTGACTAAGTCAGGAGTAGAATTCCTTTGGAATTCTAAGTGCCAAAAAGCTTTTGAAGGATTAAAAGAATATCTGGCCAATCCACCTGTTCTAATTCCACCTACGCCAGGTAAACACTTAATCCTTTACATCTCGGTCCTAGACGACTCCGTGGGAGCTGTCCTAGCACAAGCCGACGAAGCGGGCAAGAAAGGGCAACCTATTATTTGTCCAAACTCCTCAACCCTTGTGAGCAGAAGTACACGGCTATGGAGAAAACTTGTGCCGCCCTTGTCTGGGTGGTGCAGAAGTTAAAACACTACTTTCTAGCTCATGAAGTCCATCTGATTGCCCGAATGAACCCTATCAAGTTCCTTCTAGAAAAATCTGTCCTTACGGATAGATTAGCACGCTGGCAAAGCTTTCTTTCTCAGTTTGACATCACCTACATTCAACAAAAGGCGATCAAGGGTTATGCCATAGCCGAGCATCTCGCTCACCATCCTCTTCCGAAATTCGACCCTGTCCAATCGAGTTTCCAGATGAGGAACTAATGTCCATCAACCAATCAGATGATTGCATGTGGACGTTATATTTTGATGGAGCTCTGAATTCCCAAGGGAAAGGAATCGGCATTGCCCTCCTGTCGCCTAAAGGCCTTACATTCCCACTGGCATATCAGCTCAAATTCCCCGTTACCAACAATATAGCTGAATATGAAGCTCTTCTAGCTGGCCTAGAACTCGCTCATTCTTTTCGTATCACTGAATTGCGAGTCGTAGGTGATAGTCAACTCATTCTTCGCCAGGTGCTCACCAAATATCGCACTCGCGATCCCAAGCTCAAGCCATACCAAGAACTCACTGCTGCCTTTGCCAAATTGTTCGCCAAATTGATCTTTGTCCATGTCCCTCGTCATCAGAACATTCTGGCCGATGCCCTCGCCTCATTGGCATCATCTCTAAGGTTCCCTCTAGGAAGATGGTTTGATACCATTCACGTCTACAAGCGTCACGCCCCTGCAATCGATGACGCTTCATACGTAAATATCAAGGACAGGATAGCAAGAAAGGCCCTACAGGAAGAAATCCTTGAGAAGAGGGAAATTATGTTGACAGAATTAGAAGAAGAATTGGCTGATGAGGAGAAGCCATGGTTTTACGAAATTGCCAAGTATTGCAAAGATCAATCCTACCCTGAAGAAGCCACATCGGAAGATAGAAAAGCCATAAGGAGGGTGGCACAGAGGTACGTGCTGGTCGGAGAAGTGCTATACAAGAGAAGTCTTACTGGTGTTCTTCTAAGATGTCTCGACGAAGAGGAAGTCTGAAATGCGTCGAGGAAGCACACTCTGGTGTGTGCGGTGGCCATGTGAATAGCCAAATGCTTGCCAAGAAAATCCTTCGGCAAGGCTTTTACTGGCCCACCATGGAAGAAGATTGTGCCGTCTATGTCCGCAGGTGTGTCAAGTGTCAACTTCACGCCGATAAAATTCATTCCCCATCTTCTTCACTTCATCCAGTATCCTCCCCATGGCCTTTCTCCATGTGGGCTTTCGATGTCATTGGTCCTCTCGGTAATCCTTACTCCCTCACTAAGCAAAAATCATTCATCCTTACTGCAACGAGTACTTCACCAAATGGGCCGAAGCCGAAGCTTACGTGGAGGTTAAAGCATCAACAGTCTGCAAATTCATCATGAAGAACATCATCGCCAGGTTCGGCATTCCAAGCACGATCATCACCGACAATGGACCGCAATTCATTTCTCAGGACCTTCAGGACCTCTGCAAAAGGTATAAAATTGCATTGCATCATTCATCACCTTATTATCCACAAGGTAATGGACAAGCAGAGGCCACTAACAAAACATTGATTAAAATCATAAAAAAGACATGTGAGTCTAACAAGTTCTCGGATTGGTCAGAAAAGCTGATTGAAGCTCTATGGGCCTATCGCACTTCAATCCGTACTCCCACTGGGCAAACCCCGTTCGCCCTCACTTATGGGATGGAGGCGGTAGTTCCGTACGAAATTCTGGTCCCCTCTCTGAGAGTACAATTGGATAAGGACCTCCCCCTCGACGAACGTCGTGATTCACTCCTTGCCCAATTGGAACTCTTAGATGAGAAACGGCTGGCCGCTGCCGAGCATGCACGTGTATATCAAAACAGACTCACACGTTTTTATCAAAAGAAGGTCATTGAAAGGAAATTTCAAGTCGGTGAAATGGTAGTGAAAAGAATGTTTGTAAAACCTGGTGGCCCGCGTTCTAAACTCCAACCCAATTGGGAAGGACCGTACGTGATTCAGGCTGTGCATCCTGGCAACGCCTATAGGCTAGTCAATGCTGAGGGGATCGAGTTATCCCACCCTTGGAATGGGCTTTATCTTAAGAAATACTACCCTTAGATAGGTGTACATAGTGTCAAAAAATGATGAAACAACAAAAAAATAGAAAACAATGAAAATAACAAAAATATGTATATATACAACAACAAAAGACAAAAAAAATAGAAGAAAATGAAAAGAAGAAAAAAATAGAAAATTCAAAATGCTAATGCCCGGAGATCACCATGTAGTTAAGTCATTGCATTCAACCTCCGTGTTGGGATAGGGCCTATTAAGACTTGTAGGTTCGGGTCTTGGTTTGCCAGAACCGTGGGGATCCCTGTCCGGCTAGTTCGGCTTATGCCCCCCTCAAAAGGGGCAACATACATGTACACATGTGTTCTATGAAAGATCGGTAGCATCGCTCATGGTGAGGCCTCACCCAGAAGGTCTCCAGAAGGCTTAAATCTTTATTCTCTCTCTCTTCGACCGAATGAGACAGCCGACGCCCTTAAAACGCTGAGCATGGAAAACACGAACACAACCCCTAGGGCAAGAGTAGGGCCCAATTCTTCGAGCATGGGTCAGAGCACGAGAAGAGGGCAGTGTCCCCGCAGGCATCCAAGAGGGATTCCATAATGTCAAGATACTATGTCCCTCGCAAAAATCTGTCAAGAAAAATCAGAAAAGAAGAACAAAATCAAAGTCAAGTGAAAAGCCTGGTCGTAACCGTGCCCGATCCCACAAAACCCCTTTGACTGAAAGTCAAATTCTATACAAGAGGGGCCATGAGATGTAAATGCTCGAGATTTGGTCTGAAGTTGTCCGAAAGGGAGAGTTAAGTGTGCCCCTACTGGCTCGCCGGGTTAACGGTTTTGCCGGTCCTCTCAGGAGGTTTGCCCCTAATACTCTTCCTTCTTCCCCTGAAGATAAAGGCTCAACGGAGTTCCTGAAGGGTGAAACTCACCAAAGTCTGCAACCACCTTTCGACACAAACGTATGGTTCTCCATCTTGGAAAGCAGAAGTCATTGTCAGAGTCTCCGTGTTTCTGGCCGGTCAAGACCCTTATCTATCATCTTAATGTCTTCTAAGCCTAACCTCGGGCTTAGACCAATGCAAGCGCGTCACCTATGGGTGCGACGGCGTCTGATTCCGGGTCAGCGTCGCGCGGTTGGTCATTTGGGTTCTAGGGTGTTCCATTACATATCGTCTAGAGTTGTGAGGAAATAGACCCGGGTCGGGCAAATCATTTACCTTGAACACTTTTTGGGTGAATCCCTGTGGTCGGAAGCAACTGGGAGCCTAAGCATGGCATGACGGTATTGTCATCAGGGTAAGTCTTAGCCGGCGGGATTATCATTCGAGGAGTCTAGAGGCCCAAATCAACTTAGACGTGCACTTAGGATGCCTGGGAGGTTAGCAAGAAACCCTCGTTCTCATGCAGGTTAGATGTTATATCAAGTGGTCATCATGCATTAGCAAAAACAAAAAAAATAATAAACAAACCAAAAACAAACTAAAAAATAACAAATCCAAAATCCAAAAAAAAGAAGAAGCAAAAAATGTACATGCAAAAAAAAATGGAAATATAAAAGACCAAAAAAATAAACAAACAACAAAATACAAAAAAAAATGAATACACCTACAAAAACAAAGAAAATCACATCTTCGCATGATCGCATTTGTATGCACCATTCATTTTAAATTCTCGTTTGCATCCGTGTGCTTGTCTGTCGCATTCATTATCCTTTATTATTGCCTTTGTTAATAAAGGCTTGCCCCTTGACTCGTTATCAAGGATAACTCAAAATCACGTTTGTTTATTGAGCAAGGGGCAAGTCAGAGCAGAAATGCTAACTTGTTTGTTTAGATGTGTACAGGGATTCGGGAGATCAGAAAGAAGCAGAGAACCAAGCACAAAACATTTTATTCCACTCCCACTCAACAAAAACAAACAACAAGAGAGAGCCTACATTAGCTCCCACCCTCCTTCTCTACATTACTCGTCTCGCCGCTTTCTGGACAAGAAACTCTAGAAGGTGCTATCCAACCATGAAAAGCGGTACTTCTACCGCTTTGTTGTCCTCTTCCTATCTCCACTCCCCGATGTCGATCTGCGGGGCCAGCAAAGAAGCTACTAACACGAAAGCCACGCTCTCGTGCCCTTCGGTAGCGTTCCTCGCCATCCTTCAGCCACTGCTCAGCGAGACCGAGACTGGTCCTCAATTCAAATAGTTGGGCCTCCAGGGCCCTCCTCTCCTCTTTCTCGGCTGATCTTTTGGCCTTCTCTCGTTCCTGTCCTTTCTCTCTCAGCATGTTCTCTCTCTCTGTCATCCCTTTCCAGCTGAAGGGTGATCCTCAGCTCCATGGCGTCCCGAGAAAAATTGTCATCTGAGCGACGCTGCAATTCCTCCTCCAGCTCCGCTATCCTGGCCTTCCCTTGTGATGCATGAGCAAACATCTCTTGCATCTCTTCGGCCTGCCATATCCGTCATTTCAGGGGTGTGATGAGACATAAATAGAGAAGCTCGGATAAGAGGAACCTTCACCTGCGCGGAAAGCATTCCCTCTGCCTCCGCGGCGCGCTGTGTTACACGGGCAAGCTGCTCGTGGAGCGAATCTAGTTCCGACGAAGGAATCCATAGACTGGAAGAAGCACCCTCTGCCCCTACTGCTGGTAGGGTTGCGTCGAGCCGAGCGCGCTATGATAGCAAGAAGTGACAGTGAGTGGCTAAACACCAAAACCTAGGGGTATAATTAGGAATATGCATTTGCATACATACTCACCGAGACATGTAAGGCCTCACGGATGTCACCCAACTCTCCCTCCGTGTCCGCCAATCGAGCCCGCAAGTTCGCTATCATGGTATCACGGGCATCCTAAACCCATGTCATAGAGTCAGCATTACATTTAGAAAAATGATATAAAAAATAGAAAAAAAATGATCAAAAAGTGAGAAAGGAGATATACCTCCACAAGTCCCTCAGGATGGAGTCGCTCTGCATACATCGCCCTATAGAGACGTAGATAATCTTCACTATCCCGGGCGTGCGACTCCACGAGCGTGCCACCCCGCTGCCAATCTTCATATTGTTCGGGGAAGCGCACCCGCCAGTCGACACAGGTTACCGGCCCACGTGTCTTCCTCCCGACGCGGGGTGGTGCGGTCATATCTACCCATTCCTGGGCAAGCCCTAGAGTCCTCATGACCAATCGTAGCCGGAGTGGCTCGATTTCATTCAGGCAGTGGACCCAAAGGTCCCGACCAAATCGAGGGCGACCTGCGATGACCCACGGTTGGTCGACATCGACCAAGCCCGAGTAAGGCCTCCAGATCACCTGCGTTGGCATGCGTGTATCTCCTTAATCACTCAAAAGAACCAAAAAAAAGAGAGACAAAAGAAAAGACAAAAAAAAATGGAGTCCTACCATCTCTGCGGGGAACTCTTGCAGCTCACGCCTTAATACCATCAGCTGGTAAGATAGAGAGGTTGTGCTCATAATGGGTTGCCACCGCCGAGCTAGTGGTGCCACAGCCACACGCCACTGTCGAGCTCGCCCCATTGGGATGTAGTAATAACTCCATACCTGTGTCGTCACATGTCATCAGCATTTCATGAAATAGATTAGTTGCATAAATAAATAAACAAATAATTACCTGGAGAAACGGTATGAAGCCACTCACAGTCACCTCTCGATCTGTCCCTTGGGACAGACTTGCGAACAGATGCGCCAGCACGGCGGCTCCCCAGGCATATTGCCCTACCCTCTCTAGGTCCACCAAAAATTCTAGGAAACGACAATGGATGTCGTCTCCTTTGGAACCCAGCAGTAATTTTCCCAGCAGGAAGAGGAGGAATATCCTCAAGTCCATGTTTGATCTCTCCCAGCTACTGGCATCCACGCAGTACACAGCGCGGGACCCTCTTTCCGCTCTCTCCATGAACTCCTCCAAGGACTCGTTATCACGGTGACGAGTGTCAGTGAGCCCCAGTGCCTCCATGATAGATGCCTTGGCTATTGACCTATTCTTTTGGTCCTTTAATTCCAGACCAAGAAGCTTCTGAGCCACTTCGCGATAATCGGGGTAGGTGACCCCGGTCACCGCCTCACCATCCACTCTAAGGCCGGTGATTCGGGCCACATCTTCGAGACTGGGCACCATGTGCCCCCAGGGCATCAAGAAGGCACGACTCTCTGGGTCCCATCTCTCGCGCAATGCTTGGATGAGGGCGAGGTCGAGCTTAATGGGTTCGATCCGGAGGAATGCACCAAACCCCATCGCATCTAGTCGAGCTTTCTGGAAGTCAGGCAAGCCTCGATAGGCGGCCACCACTAACTCCCATGAGATGTGTGACCTCGTCATACTCTGTGGATTACACAGGAAGTGAGAAGCGGGTGCATCATTGAAATAAAAATAGAAAGAGAATGAGAAAGGAAGAAAGGGATCATGAACTAATAGAGGGAAGAACTGGCTCATTTACAAGCTCCGATTGGGTCCTCTCACTGAGTAGCCTTTCAACATCGGAGAGTCTCCTGGAACTACCACTGGATCTGCTCCTCTTCGAGGAGCGGGAAGACTCGCCCTCCACCCTGAAACTGGACTCTCCCTCCATCTCAGAGAATGAGAAACTCTTACTCCCTCCTGTCGACTTTTCACTCTTCTAACCAGTCTCCACAACTCCGTGCTTTCAAGTGAAGCAGGCGGGGGGAGTATTTATAGGATTGAAGGGATATGATCCAGATCTGTCTCAGTTCCTCTTGCAATGGGCCTTGTAACAAAGCACCCATCTTTCACTCGAAGTGAACAAGGTCGGGAGCGTAGCGGGTTGATTCACACCCTACACCTCTAGGTTCCCTGTGTTCATCATGATTCAAATAAATCTGAGATGAGGTCATCTACATGGAGAAAGGACAATGCAGGTCGACCTCTTCGAATCGGGAGTGGACTCATCCACAGGAGAAAGGACAATGGAAGTCGATATCTTTGAATCCGGGAGTGGACTCGTCTACATGGAAAGAGGACAGGAGGGCGGTTGGCATCTTTGAATTCGGTGGTACATCATTAAAATTTGTGATGGATTCTCCCGAAAGAAATGCCCAATGAGTCTGAGACACGATCCGTTATCTCAGGGGAGTTCTGTTAAACACGTCACATGAGGACGGCATGAAAGAAGAGGCGTAGAAGAGAAGGAACGCATGGCGGGCAAACCCGTCACATGAGAGCATGTCGTTCCATTCATACGTCTATATAAACTGTCGTGTTCACCGTGAGAAGAGAGCGGGTGTATGAGCAACTTGCCAAATCTCGCACTACCCCCTTGGTCGTCCCTCTCCTTTCCTAAGAGGGAGGTCCCTGGGAGGTCATCTAGAGCTCTGCGACGTTGCAATTGTCACATCGTATCGCGCATTCTCACCCTCTCTGGTAGCGCTCGTCGCCCTCCTCTGGCCTCTCTCGCGACCCCGACGGCCGCGAAGCTCTTGAACCCGAGGCTGTTTGCTGAGCCGCCCCCTACTCTGCAATGGAGACTACACCAACCCCAGGAGCTCCTCTACCGTGAGCTCCAACTCTCCTCCAAACGGCAGTGACTCTGAAGGAGTGACATGTCCGAGCGCTGTGTCTTCCGGAGCTTCATCACTTGGGCCTCACGTGCCCTCCTCTCGTCTCGATCCCGATGTCGCTTTATCCACTCCTCTTTCCATTCTCTCCCAGTTTACTTCTCTCCTCGCCACCTGAAGAGAAATCCTCAGCTCCATGACATCTCAGGGCATCTCCGCATACTGTAGTTGCCTCAGTCCCCCAGATCCTATTCGGTAACGGCCGACCATCACCCGACGTCCGCCATTCCAGTCACAAAGAAAAGGAGGGGAGAGACTGAAAGAGAGTGCAATGGCATTAAGGCTCTGCATTTATTTTAAGATAACATACATCAGGGTTTGGGCACCTCAGGCCTCAGTTTCCTGAGCTCCATTACATAAGTCTCCCATAGCTCTCGATCCTCACTCACAGATACCGTCACCTTCCTCGGAATGCTTGCCTTCCACGAAGCTTTGATCGCCTTCACATCCTTCGCATCATCCTCCGTGCCCAGCTTTCTCTCTTTAATCAGAGGAAGGTTGGATGGCATGGGAAGAGAGTGCCGAGGAAGGCCAATTTGCAGGCAGCACCGGTGCGAGCTGTAAAGAACAAATTTGGTTGCACCGATAAGATGGAGTTCCGCATCAGGAGAAGATCGCGTGAGAAGCCTACGTGAAAGTAAACATGCTGGCACACAAGTGAACATCTCTCGCGCCAAGGAGCTGAAGTGAGTACGCCAGTCACCGCGTGTCTTCAGACAGGGCATGCGATTGGCCACCTTCCCACTAAAGCCCAACACATCGGCCATGTAATGGAGGGGGCTTCGTTCAAAAATCCTGGAGGCGGTCTGTACCCCTTCGTAGTGATGAAATTTGAAGTGAAGATCAATCCAGCAGTTGAGGAGAAGCATGCACCCGTGAGGAGGCCTACCCATGCTGGAAGCCGTGAGACCACTGTAAAGATGCGCGAGGATAGCAGGCCCCACTCTCCTTCCCTCCCAAAGTCCACAAATCGCTCCCAATTGGTCTTCCTCTACGATGTTGTCAGTACAAGGAAAGAGGAGAGCTCCGGCCAAACAAATTGTGAACCCTTTCATAAGCCCTTCTAAATGTTCATCATCTGTCAACCCTTCTAAGGCAGTCACGGTCCAGTCTGCGAGCTTTTGCAAGTTGACTCCGTTCTGAGTCTGAACGCTCTTTATGGTTCCAGATGGCATAAAGCTTCCAAGAACTTCCCCGGTAGATACCCTCTTCCGCATCCGCGAAACCTTTATCCTGTCATCCTTCATCGACCTTCTTAAGCCTAGCAGAAGTTCTGTCTCCTCGAGGAGGACCGTTGCCTCAAAAGTAGGGAAGATAAAAGTGTGGGTTTCCGGATGCCAAACCTCCGCCAATGCACCCAGGGCCGCCCAATCCATGGAGATCTTGTCATAATGCTTGGCATGGATCACCAACCCTTGGAGATGCCATTTTGAAATAACGGCCCTCATACTGACAGTGATGTTAGACGTAAGCTTCGATAGCCAGGGCAGCTTTGAGAATTTTCTCGGGCCCGGAAAAAGAGGATACGGCTGAAAGGAAGGAAAAGAAAGGAATAAAAAAGCGAGGGAGAACTTATGAAGGAAACTAGGATGAAAAGCCAACTTACCGCTCGTGAGAGAATCCTCTCGCTCAGATGGCCTTCAATGTCGGTCAACCTCCTGAATTCGCGGCCGAACTTGCTCCTCTTGGCAGGGCGGGAAGGCCCACCTTCCATCTCAAAAGGGCAGGATTTCTCTCCCATCTCAAAAAGAGCTTGACTCCCCGAACCACCAATGGATGATCTTTTGCTAAGGAGCAAAGGGGTACTTATAGTGAAAAGGGGGGTAAAAAGGTAAATGTAAAGCATTTATGACAAGTTACCGTGGTGAATTTTAACCGAATAAATCTTGTCTGATTTGTGTCGTGTTTTCCCCTGCTCCTGTATTGATGTGCGGATGTCCTGTACAGTTGAATGTAATTTTACTTCTTATGAAATAAATCCTTCTTCACTGCTTGCTGTTCGGTGCAGGTTCCAAGAACAAAATAAGAAAGCAAGAGGGCGCCATTGCCCTACCATGTCCCACCATCAGTCACCCCGGTGACTGACCCCACTGTGTCATGCATCCTACTATATGATATCTACGCTATTAGAGCACGTCAAGGACCTTATGCCTTGGATGAATCTGGAGTTTGAGTTCCCCTCTAACAAAAACAGTGATAACTCCAGAGGAGTTCAGGACGTACGGATAGGCCGTTAGGTTGTGATAGCATGGGAACGATGGTTCCATTCGGTGAATCGATGCGTGGATAAACGGGCCCCGGCTCAGTATCGTCTCATCGAATCGGTATCCTGACCCGTCCTAAGCAACTTAACAATATTATCCTTGGCTATTTTCTACTTTTAGTTTGTTTTAATTTTTCCTTTAAACCCAGCATGCATTCATGTAGGACTTTGATATCACTGTGGAAGATCATTCTTTTAACTCGATTGTGAGAGCCGATGTGCTTAAATTCTTGACTAATACGGGATGTTCCATTCTGAATCGAGTACTGAGTTTCTGTGAAACCATCTTGGGCTTGTTGGCCGAAAGAGACCTTTGTTTGGATTTATCAGCTACCCTTTTTATTTACTCCATTGGACCCACCTTGGTCGCATCACTTCCACATTGGCTGGTAACCGCTCCCCAAGGTGAAACCTGCGGGTCTACGACTCAGGTACTTCCACGCCGAGAAGTTGGTCCCTCTTTCTGTTAGTCTTTTGTTATGTCCAGCCAAACAGTCGTTGATTTCGGAGGACCCTCTTCAAGGTTGTTTTGCTGAAACTCAGGAAAGATTCCAATCACATAGTGTTAAAAACGTGTCTCATCACGCCTTGGCATCCACTTTTCAGTCCATTCTCCACTCCACTTCATTACACTTCTATTTCATTCCACTCCGTGTCATTCCCCTGCAAAGCAGACGCCAAGGCGGGGCAGCTGTAGACACGGCATTTTAAGCATTATGCTGAGCAGATCCCGTACTACACTAAGACGCCCCAAAGTGGCTCGTACGGTTAAGTTATTTGAATGATCTCCAATTTTTATCTGATGATCTCGTCTCACGAAAAGAAAATTGTGGTTTCTTAAATAAAAACTCTTGTTAATGGGCTTGGCCCATCCTTTTAATCCTAAAAGAAGAGGGGGGGGTCATTGTGTGCTAATGGGCTTGGCCCATTCCTATTCAAAAATAAATAAATAAAATTTTAATTCGCATGGCCCCATCTTTTATTGCCCAACTCATTAACTTCATCCATTTCTCACGGATATTGCTCCCTCTCTCAACCCCACACACTTAAACCACCCACTCTCTTCCTCTGCCTCGATCTGAACCTCATCTCCCCTGACATCTCACCACCTCCTCCACACACAACCCAGCCGGAAGCCACCCCCTGTGATCTCTCTCTCGATCTGACTTCCCACCTCTCATTCACCTTCTCGCTTCTCTTTTTCCCTCTCCGCTCCCTCTTCTTTCTCCCGCTGCGGACCTCACCTGCCACCTCCGAACCATACCCAACCTCCAACTCCCCTCTCTCTTCCCACACCAGAGCTGCCCTCGCCGTTGATCTCGCCCAACCCTCTCTCTTGCGAACGCCCACGGTAGCAACCCACTGCACCCCCTCAACCGCCGTGGCCAACCTCGGGACACCCAGCCGCCGTCTTCTCCCCTCCGACTGACACCATCGCTCTACTGTCGCCGCCCCGGCTACCGTTGTCGTCATAGCCACTGTCGCCGCTCACCACGCCACCACGAAGCCACCCTCTCTCTGCATGGTTTGCCCACGTTGCCACCTCGGCCTCCGCCTCCCACCTTCGCACGCCGTGAGCCCGTTGCCGTCCACCTCGACGTGAAGCCCGCTAGCTCACCCGTCGTCACGCCGGCAACGTCCTCCGCGACCCCTCTCACCCTCTCCTCTTCTAAGTCCAGCCGCCGATGTCATCATCCTCAACCTCCACCTGCACCATGATGCCGTGAAGCCCACGGCGTCCCCGAGCGCCTTCGACAGTCCCTCCGGCCACACGCCGCCCCTGCCGACCACGCCGCCCGCCGACACCCCGCTCGCCTCCGGCCGCCTGCACGCACCCCCCACTGCCACCGCCTCCGGTCGCTCCGCCTCGGCTCAGTCTCCACCGCGGCCGCCTTCGGCCCCCGCCTGCGCCGCTCTGCCCCCTCTCCGGCCGGCCGCTCCAACC